>JAZHYW010053467.1:0-163111 GCA_037355805.1 Ixodes ricinus
CCCCCCCTTTTTTTTATTAACGACTTCTGATGAAATAGCGGCAAAAGTAAGCACGAGATAGACGACAAGACAACAACAAAACTCACAACAGAAGGAATTTTCTCAGTGTCTGTTGAAAAACTTTGACGGTTAAATTTCCGTTAAAACAATAAGACTAATTGAAAGAATCACTTTCAATAAGATTTCGTCTCCTCTCCGTGATGATCACATATTACAGCAATATTTGACTAGCTCCAGATGATAAAGAAACATTTTTCACGTTTTTCTGTCAGGCGGTTATCGCCTGCCATTACAGTAGAGCAGTCACCAAATTAAATTTTGTTCTTTTTATGGCTCTGTTCTAAATTACGGTTCTTTTTCAGTCTCCGGTAAGGCTTCGTGTAGATTCATAATTTGACCGTATTGTCAGTGTCTGCTAGCTCGCCATATTCATGAATGGCAAGGATTATCACATTCGCAACAAATTACCCACGTTAAATTAACGGAACAGAACATAAATAAGAAAGTAATATTCGCATCAGCATCCGCAATGATAAATAGCGACTCTTTCATATCCAAATTCCATTCTGATCTGCATCGCAGCACGCGCGTGATGCGCAGAAGAGCCAGTTAAACGCTATCCCACTTTCCAGACTGTGATTTTTGCGCCTGCGTACATTGACAATTTAACTGATGGTTTCGCAGGCGCTAGCGCCAATGCCTTGCCGGCGGCCGAGGGCGCGGAGAAGAAATTACTGCTGTCTTCACAAGGGTGGTACTCATGTAATGGGTATCTGTTAGAGGACAGGCATACATGACGAACCATCATCTCTGCGCGCGGAATGAGTCAGCCGAGCGACACCTGAGTTATCTTGCCCTCAAACGTCACATTGCGTTCCATAAGGCGCCGCCTGCATTCGCGGGGATTGCTCTGGTTGTGGGACGATCGCGCGCGCAGCTGAACATTGCCGGTTAACAATGGCGTCCGCGTCAACGCCGGCGTTGTCGGTTTCGCCTTCAGGCTTAGAAGCTGTCAACTGATGAATCCAGAGAATGCCGTTTCGAACAAGCTACCGAGTCATGGCGTCCAGCAATATACAGCTGACATAGAATCCACAAGCAACGCACCGATAACGCTCCTGCTTGCCGAACTCAGGAACGGCAGCCGATGCCGTAGCAGAAGTCACCGGGCGAAATTCCGGCGACGGTCTGCCGCATATTCGTCCGCGGTTCTCAACGAAGTGCCAGTCTGCTCACCGAGAGTCACCCGCTTACGCGCGCAAATCCTCTGGGTCAGATGTCGCGGATGCGCCAGCGATGCCAGTCGCGGCGGCCGCAGAGAGCTCAGCTGGCGCGTTGCCTCCCACGGGGACCACGCCAGCCAGCACGGGGCCAGCAAAAATGGCGCAAGCCGCGAGCCAGGGGCCGCCGGGCGCTCCCATAGCCAGTCTGTATTTGCCATCGTCCGGGCTGGCGGTCGTTTCGTCAGGTCACAGCGGCTCCAGCGGCTACACACGTCAGTATCTGCCATTGCCGATGGAGCGGCAGCGCATTACCTTCCGCGCGGGCTGTCGTGTCGTTGAGCGAGAGGGCAATCTTCGTTTACCGCCGTTGCGATTGTCATGAGATTTATTGAACATGCTGGGTGGCAGACTGATTCCAACGCATTTGGAATCCCACACAACGCTTCGGCGTGTTGCCAGCAGCGGTGCGTTAACCACTGCGTCCTGCCATTTTCTTGTCTGCCAACTCTTGTCTCATTCTTTCTCGTCTTACTTCATATGTTTGAGGACGATAGTTGAGGTCACGACGCCACTGCCGACAAAATGTCCTGCGTGGTTACTTATTATTGCGAGTACTTGTGATATGACACTTGCAGAGGTTTCGTCCTCAAATGTCGCCACGTTCAAAGAACCTTTCCTCTGTTCGAGGAGAGAGCATCTACAAGAACATCATCCATTCTCTGCAGAATTTGTATAAGGAAAACAATGTATAGAGGTTATATTCAATGAAAATCCAATCAATTTCTGCGACGAGCAATATTGATCCCTAACGACACAGTTCCGGCGAACAAAATATAAATTGCCAATATAAATCTTAGTTTTGTCATGATATATCCATGGACCATGTACACCTGCCTTGCACATACGCAGACATCACAAATACGCGCCACGGAGAACACTAGTAATTCAGTAGTGCTGATTGCTCCACGGCTACGGGCAATTTACACTTCGGGAAAGGCAACACTTGAATCGAGGACACCAAGAAGATAGAGATGGCACTGTCAGTTTTCCGCACATGATTATATGAAATTCGGTTTGTGCGTGTATCTCCTGTTATAAATATTGCAGGGGATGATATCAAGAATACGTCGAAAAAAAATTTCGCAGTGTTCACCGGGTGTAATGTTGCCTCTGCATTGCATCTTATTATTCTGCTGATTTTGGGGCCCATAGAAAATCTATATAAATATTGTGACAGAACGTCTATTGAGACGTGGTGATAGGCCGACGTATTTATATATCATATTTATTGCGCCGATAAGTACGGATTGCAGAGTTGAAAGAGCGTTAAAAAGCAATAAGATTTATATAGACTGGCTGATTTTTCAATGGAGTCAGATTTTCGTCATGACGCGCAAAGATAGTGAAGAGGTATGCCCGCCAGAATGGTGTGACTCGCGTTGAAAGACTCGTTTTCAACATCTCTGCGCAAGCGCGAAATCTCTTTACAGTGTTTTGCTGCTGTAATCGCCAAATTGTTTTGTCTGCACTGCGCTGGTTCCATTCATGGATCACCGAGCATCGGTGGCAGTCGCCGCGGAATCCACGATAACCACGACGGCGATATTAATCACGTTTTATCTTTCATGACCTTCCAGTACGACGGTCTGGCATTGCGCGATTATTACGCCGTTGCGAATACGGCTTGAAGCGGGATTTTCCCGAGAACCACAATAATGATACTGACACTTCAATGTTAAATTGTGCACGCATAGCATTATTGTCGAAGTTGATGAAAGATTTAAAAAAACCGACAATTATTATCGACGTTTATTGTCAGAGTATTAGGCCAGAAAGTGCACTCTCTGCTTCAGCACAGGCAGAGCAAAGGAATGAGCCGGAAATATTGCAGGCAGAGCTCATATTTATATCAAATGTAATTAAGCGCCTAAAATCTTGTAAACCAGAGGTAACCTGCCCAAGCGCAAAATGAGATAATATCGCTGGTGTAAATCTGATGACGAGCGCTTGATGACCCGCCAGGGGGGGTGCCACTCATTGTAAGTGGCGCAACAGATACTCAAAACAGAAAACGTAGCTGAGCGACGTGCTTCGCAGGTCGGATTTGCTCTTTGTCTGCTGTAACATAGCAATATACAGTATTAGAGATAGCGTTTCTCTCCGCTCCTCTCCGGCGAAGAAATTGAAGAGCCAGGCCGCGCGCCGATGGCCTGATGCCCCGGGTAGCGAGGCTTAGCGAGTGTCATACCCGCCAAGATAACCGCATTGATGATACCATTACGATACTATTATTTCGATCGAGTTGCCGTCATGGTTTTCTGAGTTGTATGTCGCCATTACATCTGCAACACCTGGCGTTACTACGCTGACGTCCGTCAAGGCAATTTTCGTGCCGTTTTCATGTAAAATAAAATAATCTGGCTACGTTTGAAACGTCGCAATTTATAATTACGCGCCACTAAAACACACTCCAGATGAGACTTCAAAATCCTCTGAATAGCAGCTGCCAATTTTCGGCTTCGTTTATCATTACCTTCGCTAATTGTATTAATTACACTATTTTCCTCGTCAGCGATGACGGGGTAAACGAAAAAATTGCAAAGAAGACCGCATGTCAATTCCAGAAACATGCGAACACGTACACAATACTCATATGGAGCGGTTAGCTGCATATACATTCAGCCAGTGTACACACATAGCAACCTTTCGCAAACCTATATTAGCGCGGGGTCAGACACTCATCGACGCAGTGCATTTTGGATTGTCGACAGAGCGCAAGCAATCAAGGTATTGCTGAAATGGATAAACAACTATTGCTTACTGCGTTAGTACTCGAAAATATGCATGGTTGTCTGGCTACATTGTATGGGTGCACAAATAATTTTATTCAGCATATCAATGATCGTGAGCGCGATGCATACAATAAGGAGTTTGTACAATAATGTTCATTGAGTTCGCATGTTTCAGGGACCTCATTTATGAAGTCATTCGACTGCGAACGTGAATAGCGATTTCTAACACTCATTGTCATGCTTATGCCTCATGACTAATTATCTAGGGCATGAGCATCATCACCAAGAAAAGATTGACACAGCAGATATTATTGTCTATTTAAGACAGAAGGGTATTAACGGATGCCACCATCAAGATGGCAGCTAACGTCGAGAGCCGACTACATTAGGCTGCTCATATAATATCTATTTCAGGAATCACCGCATCTTTCGTCCCCTTTATTTCGAGGGAGGCAGGGTTATAATAGAAGGAGGCAAGTGACACAGGCAAATACACGCAAAGGCACGATATACGCGCGCCGCAACTGCATCACGTCGCATTGCGAACACTAAAGAAGAAAAAATACTTCAATGTTGATCACAATCGAAGGACAGACAATGAACTTTTCTTTGTTAGCCATAACGAGTTATTCCATTGCTGATGCTCGTGGGTTTGTGAAGCCCTCATCTACCTTCGCCTGCGGCAGGGTGGCATCGTTATCCACTTATCGATTGCTCTCCACCCTGCCATAACTCCACCACAGTAATAGCATGCCGAGTCACTGAGTCACTTTCGCAAGCGCGATCGTCACACCTCCTCCAGCTCCACCATGTCATTACCAGCTTCGGATTCACCGTTGCTTGCTCGTCATTGCATCATTGCAGCCGCTCCAGTTCCCCCCCCGCTGCCGACACCGCTCATACAAGTGCTTCTTATCGTTCAGCCAGTATCTCCACCCTCTTAAGCGCATAGAACTTTATACGAGAAGTTCATGCCTGGGAACAACGTTCCGCGGCGCCATGGACGCATCGCGCACTTGCGCACCAGTTTCGCACGCGAACTCTGCACTATAAATTTGAGACACTGAGATATACGAGACCATGAAGCATAGCGCGGTGGCCCGTGGCTGAGCGTGGAGTTGGGGTACTTAACTGAGTCTCCGTGCATTATATTTCATCGCCATGCTTGATGTTGTACAACGCGCATTCGTCAGCCCATTGCGTGACGTGTGTGCACCCAAATGAGTTCATACGTTAGCCAGATCGCTCCTGAATATGCGCTTCACAACAGCCAACTGCGTGACACGCAACGTTGCCAGGTCAATTCGTGGGTTTCCTCTGGCTGGCATTACGTTGGAACACATCTGTATTCAGAATGACGTGTTTATTGATGGATACGGCACATGTTTCTATTCGGGTTAATAACAAAGAAAAACAAAGGTGCGCTGCCATATATTGGGCAGATTCATCTGGAGGGTTTTGCACGGCGGGAAGCATGAACGCTGCAAAGAGTATGGCATCAGGCCAGAGCCTCCCCAGCGAGAGTCGCCCACTCTTCCTCTCTCTTCGGGTATGGGGCATTAAAATGGTTTCAGCCGGGTGATCGCGTCCACGATCATTCCCAAGGGTGTGCCAGTACCCACCTAAACCGCGAGGGAAACACCGTCCTCGAGAATGCGGCCGCGTCTGGCCCGCCGCCACGGTAACAATACGGATCGCGCTGGTCTGATATAAACACGTACTTCAACCTTCCTCCGCCATATTGCCCCATTTCGATTTTCCGCAGTTGCTTAAAGTGAGGTAATTCAGACATTATAGATCGAATATGCGACTTCCCGAGGTATATAGATACTGCGTGAGGTGAGGCTGACAATATCCTGTACGTGACTGTCTTGCCCTTCTGAAGAAATGAGCCTGGAAACGTTTTGGGGCTACCAAGATGGCGTGAGTGCGCCTGTTTCCGAAGGGCAGTATCAACAGGCATCGACGATAGGTTTGGGAACACCATTGCCAGAGAGTACAAAGGTTTTCCATCCGCGTAAATAGAATTGATGACATAGAATGTACAGTTTCAGCTGTACTGCGGTACCTATCAGTACTCAGTCGAAATAATCACGCATGGCGCAGTGACCCAGCGGCGGAGGCGCTGACGTTGTGAATGCATGTACAGCGCCATTGCGGTCATCCGCGCGAGATAAACGCAGGTCGCGCTTACCGTGTTCAGCCGACCACAGACTGACTATCATGGCAACAGTAGTATCGGCCGGTTAACTGTCGAGGTTGTCGGTACAGCATGTCTCCGCGCAGCCCTATCCGCGGGGAACTCAACAGCAGAAATCGCATTAAAGAAAATTAAAGAGGGTTTGTAAACATGAAGTAGTCTGTTCAGCGAATCGATGATATCCCTTTCCATATTATTACCCAAATTTTTAAAGAGTATAGCTATGTCATGCATTGCGTTCATCTCAAGTTCTGCGGAAATAAATCGCAAAATAAATAAGGTAAAAATATTTAACAGCCTTCTTTATTATTAGCTTCTCACCTGTACGAGCGCCGCTGTCACAGGCCGCAGAGCCATCATGTTAAAATGTCTGCATAGCCGTCTGGAGTGTGCTCTTTCTATTGAAAGTCATAATATAAAACGTCTGAGACATGTTTGAAGAACATGGAGAACATGTTTCGAGTCGGCTTGAGAGGTTCTTCGTCGGAATGCCATGAGCATTTCCGCAGACTGTCATCGACAGCGAACGAACATGATATAGTACCGCGACCGTTCCACCTTTCGTGTCTTCTACAGGAGTAGTGACGCAACAGCGCGTATTCTGCCATCGTTGTCCGGCGAAAGGGCGGCGTCACGATGGAGGCCTGCTCGTCTCCATTTGCCCTGACGACAGTTACGCCGCCGCGATTGAACTGCGCCAGTTCTTCCACGCACCTCTTCTTGTGGTTGCTCATTGCGTACAGATGTCAGCGGCCAGCGCCTCATTACAATGTCGTGCGTCACCATAAATAGCTCGACACAGCAGTGTTCACAGATGCGTCGAGTGCGACTGCACATTTCGCGTTGTTGAGATTGCCTGCGATCAAGCTGTTGCTATGGTGCGACCTCAATGACGAGCCAATGGTGAGGCGCTGTGCTGAACGACGCAATGCAGCCGCATCGTGGTCGACGCAGCCGTGTAACGAGGCCTTTATCAAGCCTTCGCGCGCCGGCCGCATCCAGCGCAATTTGCCTGTCGCGTCTAATCACCCACTGTTCGCCTTTCACAAAGCAAGAAGAGAAGTCAGTGGCAGTGCTTCGAGAGAAAAGAAAACTGGGGAGGAGGAAGCAGACGGAAGGAGATTTCCTCCTCTCCAATCTGCCAGCTCTCCTTCCGGCCTTCCCTGGAAAACATCCTTAACCTGTAAATGACTAGAGTCTACGTTACTGAAATCGTTTATATCAAACTCGCATTACATCACGGTCTTGTAAACATGCGGCTGCAAATTGCCAATTTGGTAGTTCCCGAAAATGAATTAGTTATCCATAAGCGCCGCTAACCATTTTAGGGAGGTATAAACCACATTATTGCCGAGCTGATAATCAAGTATTAAAATGTCAAAAAAAAAAAAAAGAAAGAGTGACTACAACAGGAGTTTCCGTTTTCTGCCGTTTTCCACTGACATCGTCATTTTTGCCGCTACTTTTAAACGTCACAGAAAGAGTCGATAGACACAGGCTGATTTGGTTCCAAATAAATTAAACATTGAGAAAGTGTCAAAATTCTAATCTGATACCACTAGTCAGGTCCGAGCCGATTGCCGCAAACGGGACAATGGTGAGAGGCGAGCACGGGTGTCAAAACAACAGGCTCGGTGTTGCACGACCATCTCATCTCCATGATTCTGCCTGGCATTATCACCGGCATTTCTTCTGAATGCGCCGCTATATCTTCGGCGGCACAGCCTTGCCTGTCACTGGTTCATTGTCTTGTTTGCGATATTTACAATGACCCGATATGTTGTTAGGGCAAGCTTGCCTGTGCTTGGATATATCGTTGATGAACTCTCACCATCCATTCCGTTCCAGTTCTGTTCACCTGCAACGACTTCAATAATGAATCTAAACACTGAAAGAACCAAATGAAGTACTGTCAAAGACAGAGAATTATGCTAGAGCATCTAGCCCGCGATCGTACTTGCGCGCCGGTCGCAGCCTGTCAGTTAATGCCCAGTCTCATTACAGAGCGAGATTTGGGGCTGTCGTAATTGACATCCGTCAGGCGTCACTTATTGTTCGGTAATGGCCAGCTTCGCGTTCACTACGCGAGGTCGCGTCGCTCGTTCTCCCAAATCGACATCTGCGCGGGTGAAACGCATTTCATGGCCGTGTGCTCAAGTAGCCAAATACTTCACATCGCGCACACGCGCACGCATAGAAATCACAGGCTTATATCTAAAGATTGCAGATCTAATGCACAATGCTATACTGCCCCATATCACATTGTAGGAAGGTGTGAATGGCCGCATCGTTGTTCCATCGCCGCAAGATTGCCTTCCGTCACTTAAAGAAAACAACGGTTGTTGACTGACGTAGACGCACATAAACATAAAGTGTATGTGTTTATGTATCTGCAAGTATGAAACACATGTGTGCATGTGTGTGTGAGTCTGTGTGTGTCCACGTACGCACATATCCATGCGTGTATAACGTACCCAAATTTTATAATCCACAAACTAAGCAGTGTCTATGTCTGTCTCCACGTCTTATTGGTCACAAGTCAGGATGAATCCTATTTCCCATTTAGAATTCACTGTTCATAGAAATCTTATGCATACAGATATTTCCTAATACTCTATGAGAATAGCATCCTGTGGGAGCCTGTTGTCCTTGTAATTAGTCATTCTGAACAGAGTCAAGGAAAAGAGCCTCATTACCCCAAATATTAGACCATTTTTAGCTTGTTTTTTTATGATGTATACACAGGCCAAAAAGAGAATACGACTTCTCTCGATATGTTAATTGAATGAGAAGATACGCTTTTTTTCAAAGCCTTAAAGGCTTCAGTTTGTCGAATTCCTGTAGATTGCCTGCTACATTTTGTCCAATTTAAATAATGGGTTCTAGGCTTGTCGAGTTACATTAGAAGTAAAGAAGAAGAGCACCGAGCATGGGTGAAAGGAATACGGCGATTGCCGATGACTGAACATTTGATGAATCGGAACCGTCATATTGGATACATGGACAGATGTTTTTGCCTGCTGCAAAATAAAATGCGAATGAAGAACCGCATTTCTCATCATTCTCTTGATTATCTAACCTGCCTTTCTCTTTATTTTCCAGCCGTCACAGAATTCACACATTTAAAGAGAAATGGCGTTATTCCGTACCCATACGTTGCATATTCGCACTGTTTCATTTCTTAAGATGTCTCCTCGAACGTCTACTAGATTTGAATGTTACGGGCAATAGCATCTGCTGCATTGCCTTCGATTGCTGTCCTCATTGTTCCACGTAGGTCACAGCGAAGACGTGGCCGCGAGCAGTTAATGCCTATCTGCGTTCCAGTAGTCTGCTGTTGCTGTATTCACAGCAAGAAATATGCCACCGCGCAAATCTGCTGGTCACGAAGAACGAGAAGAGATCGCTCCGTTGTAATGAACCTTCCGCCATAAAGACACTGAATGAAAGGCCTAGTCTCCTGATTCTTATCTGCGTAATGTATGCCGTAATTCTTCTGTTGCAGCATATTTATTTACTGTTATAATATATGTGATTCATTGCACATTGTCAGCATCATTCTACTATTCTGATTAGTGGCCAAGAAAATATATATGCTTCGATTGATGCGTTTTATTTGTCCCACAATTGTGTAATGCTACCTAGCTACATTGTAATATAGTATATGTATTCATGATTGTCTTGATTTTTTTTTCATGGCTCTAATACGGTTTAAACATTATATATGATATATATTTGTTGCTCTTTATTTGTATTTACTGTTCACGCACTACCTTCTGCCGTAGTGCCTGAGAGCCAAAATAAAGTATCCTCGTTCATGACAGAATCTCGGCTTGTTTTGCGAGCCAGGTCAGGGAAGATGCTAAGTCAGGCTAAAACGCAAAATAATGCTCGGATAAATAGACCGTCAAATGAAAAAATATAAAACAAAAATAAATAAATGCTATTTGTTGTAACGCAGTGGCCGGGAATGTCGATTTGCCTATCGTTTCCGAGAGTAAAAGAATTAATGAGTCATCGATAACTTGAGAAACAGTAGTATCGCTCTCGATTGTTTGAGCCTTTATCATTTCAGTGCGCAATCTGATTCGCCGCGATAATAGGGCGTTACAGCCATGCCAGTGCGTCGGCGATAGAGGCATCGGTCAGTTTCATTCGCTCGCCGTCTGCTTCGCCCTCTGTGAGCAGAGCATTGTTCTGGATCTTCGAGATTTCGCGTGGCGTAAAGGGCAGATGATGCTGATGACAGCTGGGATGGCCTGACGGATGCCGCGCGAAGAAGGCGAATTGCCATGTGACAAATGGCGTAACCTCTCGCTGGCCGCGTGCTGGCGTGGTTTCAGCCAGGCGATGACGTCGTCGTAACAGGGTACTTCCCTGAAGGTCGCGACAGGCGAGAAGCTGTTCATCGGCCCAGCTGATGGTCGGATCGCAGAGCTACTTAGCCTGAGGGACGGACGGGTAAAGGCCGCGCGGGCGAGCGCGAATGATGTTCAAACAGGGCCCACTGAATGGGAGGGGAGAGATGTAGAGTCAGCCGATTGCCGCCACGCACACGCGCGCTATCACACATTACTCACACACACACACACACACACACACACACACACACACACACACACACACCACACGAAGGCAGATCCGCACACGCGCACACACGCAACGGCGCGGCGCAGACGCACATCTCGACCGACACGATGTCCAAATTGGGAAAGCGCTCGCATCGGTCGTATCGATGGTTTTGCGGGCGGGCAGAGATACTGTGTCAAACGAGCGTGGGTTTGTTCATGCCTGAGTCCCAGATAAAGTGACAAACAGAAACAACCGACAGCGCCCGGCACGCTGTGTCGCGCAGTTTGCACGCGGCATACGGCATTTTCGGGCTTCGTAATCTCTTCGTCCTTCGCGGCATTAATGTCTACTGTAGGTGCTACATTCGCCCTTAGCTGCTGCACGTTCGGCTTGGCGGTACGGTGGCTCTCTGTTTGTCGGTCTAGTGCAGTGGTCTCAAACTCATCTGAGTTTCTTACACCTGAAGTAGAGGCCAACGTAAGACGCGGGGGGGAGTGACGTGTTTATGATTTTTGTAACTCATATTCCGTTAAAACAACACTTTAATTTGCCTATGGACACTTACTGATCCAGCGCAGATTGAATGCGCTCGCATCTTTAATAGAGCCAGTACTATCTCGTTCCCGGGGTTACAGTTCACAAAATAACTGTTAACATGCTCTAAAAGAACAATCAGTTAATTACGACAGCTCGTTGCATTCGCGACGACGGACCACACACGCGTCTTTTTAATACATATATTTTCAAGGTTTATAGAGGCTATAGCTTAGCTATAGCTCTGCTGACGTAGAGTCAAGAATCCGAGTCACAGTCTCAACGAATGTCTGCGAAGCAAGCATGAATTGTTGCACATCATAAGAAAGCTGAAAGGTAAGCGAAACAACGAACGCGAAATAGTCTAAATATTGTTACACATTATGGCCATATTTTCTGAGCGAAAGTAATCGATGAGATGCAGAGATCATGATGCCTGCCATTTAAGGCCATGGGGAATGTATTTGGCTGAATCGCGGCACGTCGTCCTAGCGAGTCTGGTTCAGCGGGACTGTTTATCTGAGACAGCTTACAGTTAGCCAGCCCCAAAGCGGTATCCAGCTCCGTTGCCGCTGAAAAAATTTGTGTCGGCTTTGCAACGCTGCAATTTCATTCGCACGTTATAAAAGCAGGTTAATGCTGCGGGTCTTGCCGCGACTTCACACGGTCTGTTGAATACCCTCTTTTTCTCTGCATGATTTAACAATAACAGGAGAACAGCGGTAGCCTGAAACCGTACCGCCGAAGCTACAGCGCGATTCATCAACGCGTTTTCGCCAGCGGCACAGCCTGAAATTGCGTATTTCGATCGCCTACGCTGATTTTCAGCTCTCCAGCGCATAAGAGAGCTGGATGATTAACTTCTGAACGCGCATGAAAAAACGCGCTGCGATTAGCGCTCACCGGGCTACCGGTAGGGCACATCTTCCGCCGTCTGCGTTTCGCTCGCCTTTACCACGCGCACGCTTGCGATTGAAGTAGCCTGAAAGAATCGAAGGCATGGCGATAAATTCTTTCATTGGGTATTTATCCTGCTCCGCTTCATGACAATTTCATTAATTAAGATAATTGCTAAATAAATCTGTTGATACCTTGAAAATCGTCCTAAGTGTTCATTTTCATACAGTGTTTTCTATGTAAGCCTTACTTTTATTAATCGTGCGTCTGTTTTATCTTCAGAAAATACCGTCTGACATGTATCCCTATGACAAATTCTTTAAATGCGTTCAAATTTATCTTTTGATCTGTTAAATTGAGATGGACAATAATGCCAGTTTGTCATTAAGGTGTTTCCTTGCGCACACTGCCAGCTATACTGGCTATAGTCTAGTGTCACTAGTTCTGCAAGGGAGAAGAGTAACGCCAGACGAGGAGAGAGGCAACACTAGAAGCAGCTGGAGAGGACCAGGCCTGGCGTTGCCTCTGCCTGCACTCGCATACAACTATGACAATGCAATAAAATAATGAGACATTTCGCAATCGAGGAATGCATTAGTCTTAACAGTGTGGTGTGACCAACTAAAAATTTGATCGAAATTAAAAAGTATCAGTACATACAATAAAAAAAAAGCACAGCATATACATTTTTTATTGCATTGCTACGCTTCTAATGTTCGAATGAGTTGTGGTAAAATTTACCGTCTGTCAAAGTATTCCGACCTTTGCGTTTCGTACATTTTCGTTTGATTTTCACATGTACTTAGTTAACGAGTTTGCACCCTAGAGGAACAACAGCGGCCAGTATGGCATCATGCCATCTACCGTTTCGTCATTATTAGTGGTCACAACTTTAAGATGGCTGCGTGCGCAGCGTTTTTGTAGGCACGGCCGCGTTCCAAAATTTACTTGATTCAATTCTAGGTAAACACTACCTACGTTCCACCGCGTCCAGCTCAATTAGTCTTGTCACGCGATGATTCACTGTGACAACTCAGATCCATTCGGCGCAAGATTGAACGCACCTCCAGAGGGCAACTTGCTTACCGTGATCTGGCCAATCTGATCTGGAGCACACTTCGGCGCAGCTGCCTTGACATCACGCGATCATCCACGTAAAACAGGCAAGATGGCGGCACCAGGGGGTGCTATTTCCGCTGCAACCCAAGGCCTGCAGCGGAAATGGCACCCTGGTTGCCGCCATCTTGCCTGTTTGCCACATTAGTGATCACGTGATGTCAAGATGGCTGCGCCCAGAGGTGTGCCAGATCAGATTGGCCAGATCACGGTAAGCAGGACGCCCTCTGGGGTTGCGTTCCAATCTTACTCGAATGGATCTGAGTTATTCTGGTGGGTCATGTCACGTGACAAGACTGAAGGAGTAACTGGACGCGGGTAGGTTTTCGAACGCCAAGGTACAGAATGTTTACCCTAGGGTGAGATCAAGTAAATTTTGGAACGCGGCCGTGCTTACCGTAATCTGGCCGATCTGATCTGGCGCTGCTATGCGCGCAGCCATCTTAAAGTTACGTGATCACTAATGTGGCAAACGGTCAAGATGGCGGCAACCGGGGGGGTGCCATTTTTGGCCGCTGGTTTACCGCTCTAAGTTTACTCAAGCTCGTTGGCTTAAGGGAACACATGTGCGAAAAATCAAACGAGAAATGTACGAAAACAGAAACGCAAAAAAAAAAAAGATCCAGGCTATTTTCGTTTGACAAAGGTATTAAGAACACCCACAACCCAAATGTAGTTTCGGTAGAAGCGTAATTGAGATTGCTGTGCAATAAAAATGTACATGTCTTTATTTTTTTTTTAATGTATGTTGCGGTACTTTTTTTTAAATTTCGATCAAATTTTTGGTTGGTTTTTCGCACCACATGTGTTCCGGGCTTAATGCGTTCCTCGATTGCGGGTAATGTCTCATTGTATATTGCGTGTCACTAGTTGTATGCAGTGCAGGCGAAGGCAACGCCAGGCTTTGGTCCTCTCCAGCCTTCCTAGTGGTTGCCCTTTCTCTCCTCGTCTGGCGTTGCCTCTTTCTCCACTGCACAGAACTAGTGACACGGAGTATAGCCAGTGTACCAACTGGCGGATGATAGCGCAGGGAAGCTGCCTTAATTAATAGGGCTTGGCGTGTCCATATAATTTAACAAGATCAAAAGATAGAACAGTTTATACATTTAAAGAATTGCCGAATATTCATAGGGATGCATATTCGGACATCGTTTTGAAATTCACGAGGGTGTCGTTAGTACAAAACAGGCACACGATCCTTGTTTACGGTTAATAAAAAAATTAAAACCTACGTAAGTACTGTATGAAAAAGAAATGAAGACACTTATTATTAGGACGGTTTTTAAAGATGTAATGAAACAGATTCGAAATTTATTTAGCAATATCTTAATTGAGATCTATGGGAAACGGTCATACGCTTCGAGAGCGGACAGGACAAAAGACCCGATACTTCAATGAAGAACGCGTCCTCGACCCATCAAGCCCGGGCAAACGAACGGTTGACAAAACAAAACAAAGCGCGATCCAAACCAACGCGTTTTTGTGCGCGCGTAGGCCGTGCGCTTCCCGGAAATTGCGTATTTCGTGACCTTTTTGCTCTTTCCGGGGCTCTTTCCGAGTCACAAGCGTGCGCGTTGGTTAGGACGGTGCGCTTTCGGGCGAGCGGAAAGCATCTGCGCCAGACGGCGAAGAAACGCGGAGCCGGAACTGGTGCCCTACACCGATTGGCCGGGAGAGGAGCGCCCTACTACGTCACAGCGCGTTTTCGTGCGCGTTCAGAAGAAGTTGAAATCATCCAACTTTCTTATGCGCGCCCGGAAGGCGCAAGGAATCAGCGTGACGTCACGAAATACGCAATTTCCGGAAAGCGCCCGGCCTGCGCTCGCACAAAAACGCGTTGGTGTGGATCGCGCTTAACGTTCCTTCGGCGACACGACCGAACTTTTACCACTTGTTCACACGCAAGTTCGTTTGTCCCTGGTTGGTGATGCGAAATCGCATGCAGGAAAAAAGGGGAGGGGATGTTCAACGGACGGATGGAGAGAAAGATCGCGCGGCAGAACCCAGAGACCCTGGATTCAATCCCTGCCCGTGCTTGTTTCGTACCTGCGTGCGGATAGGGTATCGCTACTGCGTGATGCGCCATAAAGACCCCGGCCTAAATTTTTCAACAACAGCGGAGGCGCAAGACTCACTTTGGGGCTGACTAACTTGTCGCTGTCTCAGGTCATAGTCCCACTAGACCAGGAGTCTCAAGCTACGGAACCGCGGGCCGCATGCGGCCGCGATTCACTAGGACGCGGCCCGCAGGCAACCAGCTACGAGTCCCGGTTCCCATGTCTCGAGCGCTAGAAATGGCAGGCGCCATAGTGATCTCATCTCATCGATTACTTTTCGCTCAAAAAGTATAGCCCTGCTCTTTTAACGTATTAACGTATATTTAGACTTATTTGCGTTCGTTTGCCTTTTGTTTCGCTTTACATTTTGCTTTCCAGCTTTCTTGTAATGTACAACAATTCTGATACTAGGCTGCAAGAGCAAGCTATTCGTTGAAGACTGTATTTCGGATTCGCGAACTCTCGATCAGCAGGAGCAGCTGCCAAAGGTAAAGCTATAGCTACTCCGGATTTTCGCCTTGAAAAATATATCACCATTAAAAGACGCGTATTTGAGTGTTGTAGTTAAAATCGTCACGAATGCAACAACTGTCATATTAACTGATTGTTCTTTTTTAGAGACATGTTAAGCTTGGTTATTTTTTGTGTGAACTAAGCAACGGGAACGAAAGTGTACTGGCTCTATTAAAGATGCGAGCACGTTGGCGGGGCGGTGTCATTTTAATTCCAATCGCACCAGGTCAGGGCCCAAAGTAGTCTTATAAACAAACCAAATCTAAAGATGTCACTGGCAAGACTGTGAGTTTACAAAAATCATAAAGCACGAGGTCTATTCCCCCCCCCCCCCCGCGTCTTACGTTGGCCCTGCACCTTTCAGGTGTAGGAAATCTGGACGCCACACTCGAATGAGTTTGAGACCACTGCACTAGACCGACAAACAGAAACCACCGACACCGCCAAGCTTCGGGCACGTGCAGCATGGGAGCGAATGTATACCTTTGGTAGACGCGTGAAATCACTCGTGCGCGGCTTCACGAGGACAGAGAGACTGCAAGCCTGCGAAAGGTATACCTTCGCGTGCAAGCTGCACGTGCACGAGGTTGGTCGCTGTCGGTTGTTTCTGTTTGTCACTTTATCTGGGACTCGGGCATGAACAAACCCACATTTTGCTCGTTTGACGCAGTGTCCTTTGTCTGCCCGCCACAAGGCCATCATTACACGACCGATGCAATAAGCCCCTGCGTTTTCTACAAATTTGGACGCGTGTGTATTCGTGCGTGCGTGCGCGCGCGCGTGTACCTGATCGTTGCGTGCGTGTTTGTGTGCAGATCTGCGCGCGTGGTTGTGTACTCGTGTGTGTGTGTGTGTGTGTGTGTGTGTGTGTGTGTGTGTGTGTGTGTGCGCGCGCGTGTGCGTGTGTGCGTGCGGGCGCATTTCTACATCTCTCCCCTTCCATTCAGGTAGATCTCGGTTGTTCGACCATGTCCGACATCATTCACCAGCGCTCGCCCACGCGGCGCTTTCCCTCCGTCCGTCCCTCGAGCAAAGGGGTGCCTCCCGGGTGTTTCGCAGCCGACGTCCGTCAGGGTCCGCCCGACCATCAGACATTTGTTGATTTGGGCCCGTGGACAGCTCTCGCCCTGTCCTTGCACGGCAGCAGCTCGGGGTACCCGGAACCTGTTGGCCACGACGACGATCATCGCCGCAACAGGAGACCCGCCACGCCAGCACGCGGCCAGCGGGGGTTGCGCCACGACCCCGGCGTGCATGGCAGATAGCGTCGCCGCCTCGCCGCCTTCTTCGCGCGGCGGCCTCGTTTCGGGCCGTCCGTCGGAGCCATCCCAGCTGCGCTGCCTCGGCGTCGTCGGCGTCGTCGGAGCGGGCGCGCTTCCTTGCACCACGCAGAAAACAGCTCGAGTCTCGAATCCAAGAACAATAACCTCTCGCTGCTCCACACGAGGGAACGAAAGCAGACGGCAGCGAATGAAGCTGACTCGTGCCTCTATCGCCGACACGCACGGCGTGGCGAACCCCGAGCATCCTATTATCGCGGCCAATCAGATTGCGCACTGAGCCGATAAGAAGGCTCAAGAACCAATCAGGAAGCGTCAACATCATACGCCCTGCGTTTCTCAAGTTGTCGATGACCTCTCGTAGACTAACACTCTCCGAGAGAGCGATCATTAAATCGACATTCCCGAATTACGACCGCACGTTTTTAGCAAATAACTTTATTATCGTTGTTATTTTTAATTTTTATATTTTTGTTCATTTGACGATTTGTTTATCCGAGCATGCCCTTGCGTTTTGAAGACCGTCTACGGCAAAATGAGCGTATCTTTCCCTATTGCAAGCTCTAAAACAAGCCGGATTCTGTCATGAACGAAAGGATACTTTTGTTACATTAGACCAAGGGTCTCCAAACTTTTTGGCTAAGGGGCCGGATCGGGGATCTGTCGTGGTCTCGAGGGCCGGGAAATAAATAAGTAAATACAAATAAGGGAACAGCAAATAGATATCATATATAATCATTTAAATACCAAAATTGATTAGAAGCCATGAAAAAAAATCTAAGACAATCATGAATACATATACTTTATATTACAATGTAATTTAGCTAAGAATAGCATTACACAATTATTGGGAACAATAAAACACATCAATCGAAGCGCCTAGGAACTTTGGCATGTTCACAAAGGGCCCAACACTAATCAGAATGGTAGAACTGATGCTGACAATATGCAATAGTCATATATTATGCTGTCATAAAATATATGCTGCAACAGAAAGGAATTGCAGCATACGATTAGTTACACAGATATGAATCAGGGGACTAAGAATAGTCTTGCTGGTGATTTCGATGTCCAGTGAATAATATGGCGAGAGGACCTGCGTTACAACAGGCAGTCTCTTCTCGTTCTTCGTGGTGTCTTAGTTTGCGCGGTTGGTGCGCGGCGCCGTTTCTTTACTGTGGGCGCCGGTAACAGCGGACTTGCTGGAAGTGGGACACGGGATGGGCTTCATTGGAAGAACCACGGTCACTCACGGGCCGGTCGTAAGACCTCCGCGGGCCGGATTTGGCCCGCGGGCCGGGATTTGGAGACCCCTGCATTAGACGAAACACTGGGACGGTGCAGTCAGGAGGCAATGTATGAAATGTCTGTGCCCTGCGTAACATACAAATCTGAAATTGGGCCCGTTCGAGGGACATCTTAAGAAAAGCAAAAACAGTGCAGGTAATACGACAGTATGGACAAGGCTGAACGCCGACGCATAACTAAATGTTATTGAATTCTGTGACAGTAGAAGAATAAAAGAAAGAAACGGAACCAAATAATCAAAGAAAATGATGAAAATACGGTTCTTCGTTCACGTTACGGTGAATTAAGCACTTTTGTGCTTAATTGCGCGCTGCCGCGCGCGCGCGCGCGTGTGTGTGTGTGTGTGTTGTGTTTTCTCTCGCTGGTTCCGATTCATCAAATGTTCAGTCCTCAGCAATCGCCGTATTCCTTTCTTTCGTATGCTTCAGGTTTTCTTTTCCTTCTTCTTTACTTCTAATGTAACTCGACCCAGTGCGAAAACTAGAATTATTATTTAGAACGGACACAAAATTAGCTAAGCAAGTAATCACCAGGAATTCAACAAACTGAAGCCTTTGGAGCAGAAAAAAGGCGTATCTTCTCATTCAGTGCTTGCTGTCGAAGAAGTCGACAAGTATATACAGCTTGTTATTATTACATCATAAAAAAACAAGCTATAAAAAGTGGTCCTATATTTGGGGTATTGAAGAGCTCTTTTTCACTGACTCTGTTCAAGAATGACTAATTGCAAAGGACAGCAAGCTCCCCACAGAAGGAAGTAAGATATATCTCCTATTGCGCTGCCGTAAGTGCTTATTCTCATAGAAATGTAAAATATCTGTATGCATAAGATTTCTATGAGCAGTGAGATTCTAAATAGGAAATAAATTCATCCTGACACGTTAGTAAAGACTCTCGCGTGGGGCAAGTTGAAACTGATATAAAGACACCTTGCTTAGTTTGTGGATACTCGTGTTCACAGGTACATTATACACGCATGGATATGTGCGTACGTGGACGCACACGGACTCACACACATACACACATGTGTGTTTCCATAGCACACGGAAACACATAAACGCATACATACGTGTTTGTATGTGCGTCTACATCAGTCAACAACAGTCTCTATTTCTTTTAAATGACGGAAAGAGCGAAAGAAAAAGCTGAAGTCATCAGCTTGACGCGTCGGTCTTTGCAGCGTGGGATAACGTGCGGCCATTCACACCTTCCTATGTCTATATGGGAACGTGTGCGTATGTTTCTTCATGTGCGTGCGTCTACGTCTTTAGATATAAGCCTGTGTTTGTATGCACGTTGGCGCGTGTGCACGTGTGTATTTGGCTACTTAGGCACACGGCCGTAAGTGTGCGTTTCACCCGCACATAAAGGGAATGTCGATTTGGGAGAGAAGACAACGACACGACCTCACGTTAGTGAACTTACTGAAAGCTACAGCCATTGCCAGTATAGGAGTGACGGGATGTCAGTACGACAGCCCCAAATCTCGCTCTGGTAGGTACGCATTGTGGAGATTTGGACACGTAGATAACTTGAGCAAAGATATGCGACCGGCGCGCGGGGTGCGATCGCGGGGCTAGGTGCTCTAGCATCTGGTAATTCTCTGTCTTTGACTGGTACTTCATTTTGGTCCTTTCAATGTTTAGATTCATTGTGGGGAACGCAGGTGTTGAAGACTGGAACGAAATGGATGAGCGAGTTCATCAATTATTTTAGCAATATATCAAACTGAAACAAGCACCCTAACAACATATCGAGTCGTATAAGTATCACCAGCAAACCGTGAGACAGTCTTCCGTGAAGACCTCAGTGACCCGAGCAAGAACGATGCCGCCAGGCTGGATGCCATGAACAGCACATTCAAGAAAAATGCCGGGAGGTCGCGGACACCGAAGAGTCTTGATAATGCCAAGAGCAGGAGGTCATGGAGATGGAGATGGTCACGTGCAACACCGAACTGTTCATTTTGACACACAAGGCCCGTGCTTTCGCCTCTCCTGTTGTCCCGTTTGCGGCGAGTCGGTCCGGGACTTGGCCCGGGTGATCAGATTAGAACACGAGCCTTTTCATCAATGTTTAATTTATTTGGAACCAAAATCATGCCTGTTGTTCTTATCATTTTCTCTTTTCACGTGACGTTTAAAAGTTAGCGGCGAAAATGACGATGGTCAGTTGGAGAAAGAGACCGGCAGGAAAGCAGGAAACTCTTTTGTTGTGGTCACTTCTTTCTTTTTTGTTTTGACGTTTTATTACTTGATTATCAGCTCGGCTAGCTTAATGTTAGTTATTTGGTTTTATACCTCCCTAAAATGGTTAGCGGCGCTTATGAGATAACTAATTCATTTTTCGAGTGCTATAGGTGGCAGGTCTTTGCAGCGCCGCGGAAATCGTGTTTACAAGACCGTGATATTCCAATGCAGAGTTTGATATAAACGATTTCAGTAACGTAGACTCTAGTCATTTACAGGTTAAGAGATGTTTTCGAGGGAAAGGAGGGCCGGGAAGGAGGAAGCCAACGGAATGCTGGAGAGGAGGAAATCTCCTCCTCTCTCCAGTGTTCCGTCTGCTTCCCTCCTCCCCAGTTTTCTTTTCTCTCGAGAACTTTTCTTAACCTGCCACTGACTATAGCTGTTGCTTTTGTGAAACACGAACAATTTAAAAGAGGAGGGGGGGGGGGTGATTAGACACGTAGGTAAATTGCGCTGGATGCGGCCGGCGCGCGGGGAGCGATCGCGGAGGCTCGTTCACACAGCTGCGCCGACCGCGTTAGGCTGCGTTGCGTCGTTCAGCACAGCGCCTCACCATTGGCTCGTCGTGAGGGTCGCCATAGCAACAGCTTGATCGCAAACAGTCTCAACAAGACGCAAGTGATTGCAGTCGCACTCCGACGCATCTGTGTGAACGAGCCTACTGCTTGTGTCGAGCTGTTGCTATGGTGACACTTACGACGTGCCAATGAGGAGGCGCTGTGCCGCACGACAGAATGCAGCACAATTGTGTGAACTAGCCTAAGGGAAAGGAGGTGCGTGGAAGAGAACAGCGCAGTTCAGTCACGGCGGCGTAACCCGCCGATCGTCGGAACCGGGCTCGAAGAACGAACGGGCCTCCATCGTTACTTGCCGCCCTTTCGCCGGACAAGCAGTGAGCGAGAATACCACAGTGCTTAGAGCTCACCCCTCACTGTAGAAGACACAAGGTTAAGTCGCAGTCGCGGTGCTTGTATATCATACGAAAGCCACAATGTTCGTTCGCTGCAGTCATGATGACCGAATTGTCTGCGGATTCGAAGCATGCCGAATTGTCTGCGGAAGCGAATGCTTCGCTTCGAAGCATTCGAAGCGAAGGGCCTCTCAAGCCGACTCGAAGCATGTTTGCTCCATGTTCTTCAAACATGTCTCCAGGCGGTTTCTGTATGACCAATGTGGCAGGATCGCCATGTAAGGAAGAAACACACTCCAGACAGTGTATGCAGACTGTTTTTGTATGATGGCTCTAGCGGTGTGACAGCGGCGCTCGTGCAAGGTGAAGCTAATAATGAAAAGAAAAACATTTAAATAGTTTTACCGTTTTTTTTCTTTTTCTTTATTTGTTTTGCGTGATTTGTTTCCGCAGAGGGGGCAGAGATGAAGACACAATGCATGACATAGCCCCCCCCCCCTCGCTTCTCCTCTTTTAAAAATTTAGATTTGTGTGGCCAGCTGCTATGGAAGCGGATATCGTGTTCGCTAAAGGTAAGAGGGAATAATGTTTGGTGTGGAGCAGATACTCCTTACTTCATGTTTTACAAACCCTCTTTTGATTTTCTTTTAATATGTTTCTGCTTTGTTGGGTTTGTTTCCTTCCCCCCCCCCCCCGCGAGATAAGGCCGCGAGAGACGTGTAATAGCAGTACCGACAACCTCGACAGTTGAGACAATGATAGCCAGAATGCTCATTGTCATCCTTTTGTTTGCCATGATAGTCGGTCATTATTTAGAGCTCCGGCCCAGACGCGTTTGGTGTACGGCGATATATGACCTGCCCGTTTATCTCGCACGGACATTGCAATGGCGCTTGGCCGAGCGCCATTCTGGCAATCGGCGCCTCCGCCGCTGGATGCTCTGGATGGCCGTGTTTGATGCATACGCCGATTAAATACGTGAACATTTATTTCGACTAATTTTGATAGGTACCGCTTAATTTTGGCTAACTGAGACACATTCTACATAGTCATCCCCAATTCCCGTATTTTTTCAGCAGTTAAGGAAGAAGCATATGCTCATCTGGCAATGGTGTTTAGAGCCTGCCATCGTCGATATTTTTGTTAGAGCTACTAAATAAGGTACACGCTTCAGAGTAAGGACACCTCCGCCATCTTGGTGCTTAAAACCATTGTTTCCGGTTATCTGCAGCTTATTAGAAATCAAAGAATGCGTTTTTTCTTCAGAAAGGCCAAAACAGTCCGCGACAGAGGGATATTGCCTCAGCCTCCTCACACAGTATCTATATACACCTCAGGAAGTCGCATATTCGAATCCTATAATGATCGCCAATTGCAATCCCGCCCGCACTAAGCAACCACGAGAAGATCGGAAAATGGACAGCCAATATTCTAAGCGTAGCTTATTGATGGGCATTGGTGACGGAGGAAGGTTGTGGGAAACCGCGTGTTCCCCGTCTCCCTATCCAGGCCCAGCACATACAGTCCATGTGAACTGCCATGGTGGCGGCTTCCCGGATACGAGAGCGAGGCCGCATTCCTCGAGGAGGGCGGTGTTTCCCTCGCAGTTCTAGGTGAATCTGCCACTGGCACACCCTTGGGAATGATCGTGGACGCGACCCATCACCCGGCTAAGCCACATCACCTACCCGCAGGTGCGTCCCCCCATACCCCGAAAAGGGGGGGAAGGGGAGAGAGCTGGGGCGACTCTCGCTGGGGAGGCTCTGGCCTAGTCACCACTACTTTCTTTTTGCAGCGTTCCATCTTCCCGCGAATCTGCGCAAAACCGGCAGCCAAGAGCCCCTCCAGGTGAATCTGCCCAATATGGCAGCGCCGCCACTCTTAGTTTTTTTCTTTGTTGGCCAACGGGCAAAACGTGTTGCCGTATCCGTCAATAAACACGTCATTCTACGGACCCGCAGGTATTCTGTGTTTCAACGTGGTACCAGCCAGAGAAGAAACCCACAAGGTATAGCCGCAAACAGCGTTTAGGTTGTCCGCACAGTTGGCTGTTGTGTAAACAATGTCTCTCTTAAAATGACGTCCCACGCATTTGACTCCAGGGACGATCTGGCCATAGCAGTATGAGAACTCATTTGAAGTTTTTGCACGTCACGCAGTAAGTAGGATTTGACGAATGCGCGTTGGCACAACATCAAGCATGTCGATGAAGCTCTATAATACACGAGAACTCAGTTAAGTCACCCCTAACTCCAGTTACACTCAACCACAGTTACCACACTATATATAGTCTCGTATATCTCAGTGTCTCAGAAGTATAGTGCAGAGTTCGCGTGCAGAGTTTTCATGGGAGCTTGAGATGCACAAGTGCACGTGCGTCCATAATTGCCACAGAACGTTGTTCCAGAGCATAGAACTTCTAAGGGCGCCGCCCTTAAAAAAGTTCTATGCGCTTAAGAGTTGAAATACTGGCTAGTTGTCGCAGCACAGCTATCTGGATGAGCGCAGCGGTGTCAGTATGGGGGGAACTAGACTTGGCTACGGCGGGCCACAATGACTTGGCTGGAACTTGGCCGGTTGAATCAAGCTGGTAATGACATGGTGGGCTAGAAGGGGAGGTGTGACGATCGCGCTTGCGAAAGTGACTCAGTGACTCAGCATGCGGTGCTGTGGTGGGTTATAGCAGGGTGGAGAGCAATCGATAAGTGGATAGCAGTGCCACCCTGCGCTGCAGGGAATAGAAGGTGAAAGATGTACATCGGGGAGCTTCACAAGCCCACCAGTCTGTCAGCCTTTCGTCACTGCATCGAGCTTAATGTGCGGAGCCCAATTTCGTTATGGCTAACAAGAAAAAGTTCATTGTGCGTCACTTCACGATTGTGATCAACGGTGAAGATATTTTTTCTTCTTTAGTGTTCACAGTGCGGCGGAGTGCCGTTGTGGCGCTGCTGCAGGCATATCGATGCTAACGCTGCGTGCTGAACAGCCTTGCCGTTTTTCCCGCTGGACGAAGCGATATATTGTCACACCTCCCCTTCTAGCCCACTATAACCCTGCCTCCTCGAAATAAAGGGGACGAAAAAGTGCGGTGTTTTGAATGAGGTTCCTCAAAGTAGGTGTATATGAGCAGCTTAATGTAGTCTATGCAGGTAAGCTCTCGACGTTCGAAAGCTGTATCTTGAGTGGTGGCAGGTAGTTAATACCCTTCACGTGCCGTGGAGCAATAGCATATCTCGCAGTGATAATCTAATCGAAGCACCTGCACCGGGTTGGAATCGATCCTCATGCCCTAGATGGAGTAGTCATGAGCATAAGCGTGACAATGAGTCTGATACAAAGCCCTCGCTATTCACGTTCGCAGTCGAATGACTTCATAAATGAGGGTCCCTGGAGAACATGCGAAGCTCAATAACATTGTGGCCACACTCGCGCTGCAGCTCCTTATTGTGCTCATCGCACACTTTCCACGATCGTTGTTATGCTGAATAAAATTATTTGTGCACCCGACGACCACAAGTGGTAGCCAGACAACCGTACATATTTTCGGAAATTGTAACACGGTAAAAGAAACGCTCAGATCTAACTCACGCACGACGTCCGCTTCTAAGCCTTTTTGCCCATACCCTTGGTGCTTGCATAGCCTCTGTCAATGGGCAATCCAAAAAATGCACTGCGTCGATGGTGTCTGTTGCACGCTAATATAAGGTTTTGCGAAAAGGTCTATATATTGTGTATTTACGCTGGCTAAGTGTATGTGCAGCTAGCCCGTCCATATGGGTGTTGGTGTATTTACGTGTCGCGTGACTATATGGAATTGACATACGGTCTTCTTTGCAATTTTTTTCGTTTACCCTTTGCATGTGGGCTTGACAAAGGAAGATAGTGTAGTGGCACAATTAGCGAAGGTGGCGGTAAACTGAAGCCGAAAAATTGGCAGCTGCTGTTAGAGAGTTTGAAGTCTCATCTGAGGTGTGTTTTAGTGGCGCGTAGTATAAATTGCGACGTTTCAAAGCGTAGCTTAGTTGTTTTTGTTATTTTTTTACATGAAAACATCTTTGAAAATTACCTTGACGGACGCCGGGTCAGATGAGAGAGTAGCGCCGAGAGTCTTGTTTTGCAGATGCTATTGAGAAGTGACGCATGCAATAGAAAAAAACCATGACGACGACTTTCGATCAGAATGTAGGTAATCGTATGGTGTCATCTAATTAGCGAGTTATCGTAGACTGTGTTTCGCGTCTCGCTAAGCCCCTCCGCTACCCGGAACTCTACAGATAAGGCCATCGGCGCGCAGGCGCAGTGGCGATTTCTCCATAGCGGAGGGCTAGTGGAGGGGGAAACGCTGTCTACTATAACTTCCTATTATGTACTATGTTTTTAACGAGGGAACTAAAGGAAACAAATCCAAACCTGCAGGAAACACGTCGCTCAGCTGCGTTTTCTGTTTTGAATTATCTGTTGCGCCACCTATCAATAGAGGGCGCAACCCCCCCCCCCCGCGACGCGGTCATCAGCGCTCGTCGTCGGAATTTTCAACGATGTTAATCTCATTTTGCGCTTGAACGGAGTTACACCTCTGAGTTTTACAAGGTACTGAGCACAACTAGTACACATTTGATATAAATATGAGCTCTGCACGCGCAGGCGCCAATTTTCCCGGCTCATTTTACATCCGGCCTCGCTTTTTATGCCACCCTGTGTATCCTAGAGTTTGGAAACAGGGGGTGCACTTTTTTCTAACCTAATGCATCATGTTGTCCATCGATAATAAGCGTCGATAATAATTGTCGGTTTTTAGAAGATCTTTTCATCAACTTCGATAATAATGCTATGCGTGCACAAAGGTGCTGGTGGAGTGTCGGGTATCGTTATTGTGAGTTCTCGGGAAAATCCACTAAAAAGCCGTATTTTTCGCCCGCAATGTGCGAAGAAACGAAAGCGATAGCTGTAGAGTCGCGCAATGCGGATGAGATGGTGCCGTCACGTACCTGGAGGACGGAGGTGCGACGTGGTTAATTATCATAGCCGTCGTGGTTGGCGTCGTGGATTCCACTGACGACTGCCACCAGTGCTCGATGATCCGTGAAATAGACTAAGCGCGATGCAAGTTTCTAAAACAATCCAACGTTACGCGTAGGAACTGGATACTGCCAAAGGGGATTTCGCATAACGCGAGTGAATGTTTGAAAACGAGTCTTTCAAGCAGACGACACGAAGTCACGCCATTCTTGGCGGGGCGCCAGGGCTGCCCTCTTCACTCTCTTCGCGCGGCACAACCGACGGAAAATCCCGACCTCCATTACGGAAAAAAATCAGCCAGTCTATATAAATCTTATTCACTTTAACGACTCTTTCAACTTCCTACCCAGTCCCGCCTTATCGGCAATGAGAGTATTGACTATATAAATGCGATAGAATTTCTATCACCACGTCTCAATAGACGTTCTGTCACAATATTTATATAGATTTTCTATGGACTAAAATCGATAGAATAATAAGATGCAATGCGGAGAAACGACATTACACCCAGTTGGGGCCTACTTGCGGAGGCTGCTTTTTTCGACTGTGTTATTTAATTATCGTCCCTTGCAATGATTTATAACGGGAGATGCAGTTCACGCAACACATTATAAACCAGATTTCATATAATCATGTGCGGAAAACGAAGCGACGTAGTTGTAATCTTTCTATCTTCTTGGGTGGTCCTCGTTCAAGTGATTGCCTTTCAAGTGTAGGGTATACATAGCGGTGGAGCAGTCAACACTACTGAATTACTAGTGTTATGAGTGCTCCGTGGCGTGTGTATTTGTGATGTCTGCGTATGTGCACAAGGCAAGTGGTGGGTGCATGTTTCATGGATGTCCGTCCTTGTCCGTCCTTTTTGTTTATTCTATATGTAACAATTTACTTTTATTGTTTCTTCGCCAGGAACTGATTTATTGTCGTTAGAGAAGGGATCGAAACGTTGTGGATGCAAAAGTGATTACGATTTTCATTGAATATCTATAACCTCTATACATTGTTTTCTATACAAATTCTGTAGAAAGTGGATAAATATGTCTTGTAAGGTGCTTCTCTCTCCTCGAGGCAAGAGTGGAAAGAAGGGTTCTTCCATTCTTCCCGAACGTGGCGACGACAACCGACGAGGACGAAACCTCTGCAAAGTGTCGCACATAAAGCTATCGCTTTAAAATTCCTACTTATAGCCTCAGTACTCGCAATAATTTAAGTAACCACACAGGAGACATTTTATTCCGACCAGTGGCGTCGTGACATTTGTGCGTCACCTCCAGCTACGGTGTCACGTCCTCCAACGCGATGGAAGACAAGACGCGAAAGAATGAAACAAGAGTTCCGAGCGAACAAGAAAACCAATAGCAGGACGCAGTGGACGACACACCGCTGCTGGCCGCGACGCCGCATACGCCGGCGACGTGTGTACGAGGTTCTCCATACATCACGTTCCGAATCGGGGTTCGCCGCCCAGCATGTTCCATGCATCATCCGCCAGCGGTGGCAAGTCGCAGCAGCGGCAGCGAGGTGCCTCTCGCTCGGCGGCACGACGGCCGCGCGGAGGTGCCTGCTGCCGCCGCCGCTCCGTCGGCGTGGCGAGGTCCCTGGCGTGTGGCCCGGCCACGAGGCCGCTGTGACTGACAAGGAAGCGACCGCCAGCGGACAATGGGCTGCCGCTGGGCTGACTGACAGACGGCCCCGGACGCATGCGTGGAGCGCCCGGCATCCCTGGCTCGCAGCTTGCGCCAGTTTTGCTGTAGGCGCGCGGCGGGCTTCCTACGCCTGCTGGCGACGTCTTGGCGTGGTTCGCCCGTTGGGAGGGCAACGCGCCGCTGGTCTCTGCGGCCGCCCGCAGCTGGCATGGGCCGTCGCGCTGGCGGCAGCGCGTCACGACGCAAAGATCTGACCCAGAAGGGACGGCGCGCGTGAGCGCGGGAGTCGTCGTCGCGGGTGGCTCTCGGTGAACTGAATACAACTTCGTTAAGGCTCCGCGAGGACGAATATGCGGCGAACAATCGCCGAATTTCGCCCGGTGGCTTCTGCTCTACGAGTAGCATCAGCACACTGCAAAACGAGCGTGCCGTCGGGCAAAGTTCGTCGGTTATTCGCCGCGTAATTCTCTCCATAGAGTTCAGCCTTTAAGCGGGAGTGTTATCGGTTCCGCGTTGCTTGTGGATTCTATGTCCGAAGTAACACGATATCAACCACAGCATAATTCACTGGACGCCATATTTCAGTGTGCTGTTCAAAGCAACATTCTCTAGATTCATCAGTTGACAAGCTTCGCCTGAAGAGCGAAAGCTCTTCAACAACGCCGGCGTTCGAACGCCGGACGCCGGTGTTCGCGTTCGAACGTGTTCGAGCTGCGCGTACAGAAAGGCGGCTAGCTTCGCGTCCCGATCGTCCCAACCAGAGCTTGATGTTCCGACGTCCCCGCGGGCTCTCGTCTCCTCTCCCTCAATTTCTACCCGCACAGGCGGCGCTGCATAGACCCCCTAGTGGTGACGTTTGAGGGGGCAAAGGCGCGAGCCTTGTCTTCCAGGTGTGGTATCGCTCGGCGACTCATTCCGCGCGCGGAGGTGAATGGTTCGTCGTGGTATGCCGCTGCCTGTCCTCTAACCCAGATGCCCGTTGCATGGTGCCACCCTTGTGGGAACGCCGGCGAGTCGTCGAGCTGTTGTTCTTCCGCGCGGAGGCGCGCCTTTCATTGTAGCCCGGCCGCCGGCAGAGAGCGTGGCGCCTAGCGCACGGGATTCACATCAGTTAGAGGTGTCCAATGTGCACCTCAGGCATAACCCAAAAAAGTCTAGTCACGGAAAAGTTGGGATAGCGTTGCTTGAATGGCTTCTGCGCGTCGTAGCGTTGACTGCGGTCGCAGACTTCAAGTGGAACGGGATATGGAGTCGCTTGTTGCATCGTGCGGATGCTGATGCGAATATGTCACGCTCACCCGACTGTCGTTACTGTTCCGTTCTAATTTAACGATAGATATTTGTTGCAGGTGTGATGTCAACTTGTGATACGGGCCATTCATAGTGTAGTGGCGGTGCGGACGCGCCCTGACGATACGGTCAAATTATGGAGATCTACAGGGAACATACCGGGAGTTTGTGAGAAAAAAGAACCGTATATTTAGAACAGAGCCGTAAAAAAGAAAAAAGGATCCTTTGATTGGTTGCGTCTAGGAAGCTGTGAACAAAATTTAATTTGGTTGTTTGCTCTGCTGTAATGGCCAGGCGGGTCGACGTGCGAATGGCCGCCTTTTGGAGCAGAAAAGAAGCGTGAAAAATGTTTCTTTATCATCTGAACTAGTCAAACATATTGCTGCATGTAATATGTGATCGTCATAATGGGAAGGAGACTGAAATCTTGTGCAAAGGAAGTGATTCTTTCAATTGGATCTTAATGGAAACCTTGAGTGACAACGGAAATTGTGTGAGCCAGCCGTCTAAAGTTTTCAACGAACACTTGAGAGAATTCCTTCTGTTGTGAGTTTTTGTTGTTGTCGCTGTCGTCTATCTCGTCTTTACTTTGCCCTTGTCTTGTTGCGCTGTTTTAAACCAAGTCGTTGTTATTATTGTCGAAAGGTGGGTGGTTGGAGAGGGGGGGGGGGGTTCTGCCGCCTAAAAGGAGAGACGGTATGCAAATGCCTAAATATCTATATGACGCTGTCTTCTTTCCAGTAAACTCTCGTCCTACGTGAAATCTCGCTTTTATTTTCAATTAAGTAAACGTCTTTTTTCCCCTGCATGTGACGTTATCATAGTCGTTATTACGGCCTTAATTTTCCGTAGCTTCCAGAACAGCAGCGATCTGGGATTAATTGCCTGCCTCTCTCTACATACGAAATGGCAGACGAAATCATTGCTTTGGTTGAGCGAGAGCGCCCGCTTAAATCGCTGGAAATCGGTAATAAAAACAGCCGAGAAAAATGTGGCGCAAAGGGGGCCTGGAGCCATTTTGTTGGCGTATTCGCAACGTTTAGTTCAGTGCGCCCAAATAAAAATAAATCAAACAAACAAATGGAACGGTCGAACGGTCTATGTCAATGTTGCACGACACGGTCGCGAGAAAGTCATAAAGACGGAGGAGGGAATTCTCGCCTCTCATATAGATGGTTAACAACATAAGGTATTAACCCCTGAGCACACCTGATGTACCCGAGGGGCACTGGATAATAAAGACCGAAGTGGTGCATTACGGATAAGTGATGTGACTGAGGTGAACAACCCTCGATGGTATACCTGCAGATAAGGCATACTTTCTGGCGACTAGTAAAGCCACAGACACATGCTCATAGAAAAGACACGGCGATCTTCGCAGACGTGATGACCGCATTATCTGCAGACGCGCCTCAAGCACGCTCGAATCCCATATCTTTCGAAAATGTGTGCAGGCGGTTTTTGTATGACCAATGTGACGGTCGTACAAGAGAAGAAGCAGGCCACAGACAGTGTCTGCAGACTGCTTTGTGTGATCTGTTAGTTGTGTAACCACGACCATATGTTCTTACCCGAACCGCTAAACACTCGAGAGGGCACCGAAGTTCTTGTAAGTCTCTGAGAAGACAGCGGACCGACGACCATCATAGTTTTCGTATTGCGTACACGAGCAAGCGCGAGCACTGTGCGTTGGCGTTAAAGGGGCATGAAGTCATTTTTGAAAAAGGTCGTTTTTGATCTTATATTGCTGAAAGGGTGTTAGTTCCCGCATATAGCAAGTCCTATATTACAAAACCGCTTATTCATCTCAGGGCAATAGAAAAACATGCGGACTCTTTTTTTCTCGCGGACTACAATGTGTGGACCAATGAAAGCCCTACAATACGCGCAGATTCCGCATGATTTCTTTATAAGTACTCGTTTCGAAGAGGGTCTGATGGGTACACATTTGGATAAGACTCCTCTTTTTTTCCGCGGGCGAAGCCATTGCTTGCAACTCGCCGGCAAGCGCCCTTCGTCGACCACTTCACTGGGAAGAAAATTCTTCCCAAGAAGGGCGTGTCGCGATCTTTGAACGCGCTTTTAACGAGGAAATAAGCTACGCACGATTGTGATTTGAGGTTTGTTGGGACGCTTAAAGCGTCTAGATTGAGTTGTCGCCACAAAAGGACGATTTCAGTATTGACTACAGTGTCCCTTTATGGCTCGTTCACATGGTTGCGTCGGAGTGCGACTGCAACCACTTTCCGTCTTGTTAAGACTGCTCGCGTCGAGCTGTTGCTACGGTGACCCTTACGACGAGCCATACATGTACGTAACGCGTTACTAATAACGAGTTACTTCTACCCAGTTACTTTTTAGGTAACGAGTAACGTATTTAGTTACTTTTTTAGAAAATGAACCAGTAACGTACTTAGTGTACTTTTAAGGCCAAGTAACGAGTGACCGTATTTCGTTACTTTTGAGGAGTAACGTGTACAGCACCGTTTAAACAGCCTCGTTTTAATTCTAACCTGAGTACCCGTCGATTGCGACAAAGGCAGATGAGCAACCCGAAAAAACAACTAAACAGTATGACAGTGTATAGACAACGTTTATCGCTGAACACGTCAGTCGAACTCTACCGCTGGGAATGTCATTCGCCCTGAGAACATAGTAAGGTTCTTTGGTTGAACCATCTAGAATCGTGTACAGACCGAATGTAAGCCCGCAGGTTCCCAGCGCGGGAAGGCACAGAACCCATTGTCAATTTCCAACTTTGGAAGCAGAGAGCACAAAAGAGAAAGGGGAATCCCAGATTCACCTGCTCTTCCTGAAGCACAACACTGCCGTTCGTTCGAGCGCGCCAGTAGAACGACTCTTCAGCGTCGCCGAAGATGTATTCTCAAGGAAGCGGGGAAACATAACTGATAAAAACTTGGAGAGGCAGCTACTGCTTAAGTGCATCGACTACTGAAAACAAAAACAAAAAGAAAAGCAATCAACCATGAAACAAAAGCAGTTGTGTATTTGGTCTTGAAAATAACGAGAAAGGTAACTCGTTACATTTGAAATGAAGTAACGCGTTCCTTTTGGGAATCGGTAACGAGCAACGTATTTAGTTACTCTTTGAGCCAGTAACCAGTAAGGGTATTTAGTTACTTTTTCTTGTAACGTGTACATGTCTGCACGAGCCAATGGGAAGGCGCTGTGCCGCACGACGCGACGCAGCGCAACGCAGTCGACGCAACTGCATGTGTGAACGACCCTTTAGCGTGGCGTGTTCCCCATTGCGCTTGCCTAGAGCCCAAACTGCGTCTTGGATAGGCGCATGGCGACTACGTGCATGCGTAGCGTGCGGCACGCAATGGTAACGCACTGCGCTTGTGTTGGCTAGTACTAGAACACTCTATAGTTTCGGCTGATTCGAAAACGACATTGAAAAAAATGGCCTCCATTTTCGGCTATAATTTAGATCTCTTTTATTTCAGCGATCAGCGATAGATTCATAACAAAAATTTACAAACACCGGAATTTTGCGAGTTTTAAATCACGCACCAAATTTTTAAGACGAAAATTGCTATAATTGATTTTAGACAAGTTAGAACAGGCAATTTAGTTAATGCTGAAAATATGACTGACATTTTTGCTATGTCATCACATTCTAAGGAAAAATGGAAGAAAAAGATAGCAACGGCGCGCGCCCATGCGGACACGAGAAGAAAGAAGGAACGCGACGTTTTTTTTTTTTCCTTCTCCAACCAGACGGGAGAAAGTTTCCGCCTTCCCGCCTCATCTTCTTTCGGTTTCGTTTTTCGAGCACGTCGCGCGCATTGTTTAATAAATGTTTTTGTGTTGATTGAGCTCCAGCGGCAGCGAAGTGCGGCTGTAATTACGTCTCCCAGTCCAAACGTGCAGAACATTTCGGTTGCATCGACGTTTTTACCATTAATTTATCAAACAATCAAACGAAGCCATTAGAAACAGCGCCTGCAGCGCAACGTACGCTGGGCTAAGATGCCCACCTCTGGATTGCGGAACGACGTTTCGATGTTGTCGACATTATGGAAACCGCGGAAACTGTATCCAAAACAGGTAGGTTTTGCTGCCGGGTGCCTGGTGCCCTCTGTGCTGAGCTTGGTTTTGTTTTCCGATGCCGAGTACCAACCGGCAATCAACGAGATTCTGTATTTCTGCGTGTCACCATTATAGCAGCAACATCGCGTTGACAGTGTTGTGCGCTGTGAACAGAAGACTGGAATTATCGCCGATGTGACCGTGTGTTCGCGTATCAGTGGTGTAAGAACAATATGAGATGACATAAACTGTCGGGCATTGATGCCGTTGGTCGGGCCGTGATCGGAAGGGGCGGGGTGTCGCAGGTTGATATTCCGCTTAGCATTAAAGAGTTAAAGGCCGCTTAAGTGATTACGGTGCAATCGATCGACGTGCGGATAGTCATATTGGAATACTGCAGTGGTCTGGCCAATGTGACTGTCGTCCCTGTTGTCTCCTCCCCGAGAGCGATTGCGCTCTGGGGATTGGACTGAACAGTATGGAAATTTGAGGGAAAGTACATATATTTACAGTTTGGAATCTTAGCATTAAGAAAAAATGGTAAATAAAATCGACAAAAAAAAACAAAAAACGATCCTTTATTTTGTTGTTTAAATATACTACGAGTCGGGAGAAACTGCCCTCCAAGTGGCGTGCTGGGATGAACGCTAGGCGTCTTTGAGCTCGCCAGGGCGTAGCTCCGTACACTTAACACCTGCCGCAAGTCGCGGCTTTGATTGCATTCAAGTTGATCAAAAAACGATTTCTCTGCCCGTGAAGCTTCGCTTCCACCTGAGTGAATACCCCTCTACAAAAATTAATTCAAGCCGACAGTTGCAGCCGCACGCGAACCGCACAAAAAAACATAGAAAGAAAGAAAGAAAGAAAGAAAGAAAGAGAGAAAGAAAGAAAGAAAATACTGCAATAGATATATTGGCTACGACGTGCCGTACCGCAAAGAAAGCATGCCTTGAAATCGCAGTGGAGCGGCTTGATTTGGTGGCTTTCAAATAATTACGTCATGAGCGTTTACTTTTTACTAAGAGATTCATCGCCTGAGCCGTTTCAAATACACTCGGAGGCATGACACTACTGAGAAAAATCAACAAGCTGGAAAAATTACTTATTGCTTAGGTGGTCACTGAGAAAATCCGTCTCTTCAAAACGACCAGTATAAAAGGCGAAAACGCAGAGCTCGGAAGTAGTGGTCGGGTATATCAATGTATATGTTCAGCTGATGCTTGTAGTATTTCGTAGTGTGTACATAAAGGTGGTGCCCTGAAGCGCCATTATGGCATGAGCAAATAAAAATATTTTTTGTAACACATGAATTGAGCGGTATCTAGCGCCGACGCTCCAAGTACTCTATAGATATAGTGCGATATCCGGCGGGTGCCCAGACGACACTGTCAGTACTAAATTTACATAGCGATGCCCGGCGGATGCTCAGCCGACTCTCTAAGTACTCATAGATATACGGGTGATATCCGGCGGGTACTCCGACGACACCGACGGTACTCTATTGACCCATGATGTCCAGCGGATGGTTAGCCGACGAGTGCGCTATAGATATACGCGATGTCCGACGGGTACTCAGCTGACGCTGGCAGTACTCCAGTGATATTGTGCTGGTGCTGCCTCACTTTCGGAACGATATTGTCTAGACATCGTGTGGACGGAAAGAACCGCATATTCGAAGTATTCGCCAACAATATTGTGTTGATATTCTTGTGCCACTTGGAACCCAAGACCGAACAGCCAGATAGAGACAGCGTACGCTGTCTCAATCTGGCTGTTGGGTCTTGTGAAGGTTGCAAGGCGGCAGTGGCAGAAGCCAACTGCTCGATTTTTTATTCCCCTCCCTTTCAGCCGCCATCCCCCAGGTGTGCGAGGCATCTGTTGTGACTGCGTGAACAGCGGGCACGGAATAGTCAGCGGTGTCGCCTGCTAGCTCTGCAAAGTGATCCAGAGGTATGTCTTCCACAGCGGCAAGAATCATGCTAAGCTTTTCCGGAAGCTTTTGTAGGAAGAGCTCACGCAGTATCGCATCGGTGCCAACGGAGTTCTAGCGAGGCCCAGCAGCCGACTCATTTGATGGAGGAGCCGCAAGCGTCAACGGTCCCCAAGCTCTTGTTCAGTCAGTAGCCGCTGGGTCTGTGAGTGTTCCAATGCCATTATCTGAGCCAGGAGGGCAGATATGAGATGATTGTAGGCGGATTGTTGGGACAGCATGTCGTTGATTTCGTCAGCGGCGTGAGGTGGCAGATGGGCGCCGACATGGTAGAAACTGGCGATCTGCATTGTGTCTCTTTCTAGGTGGAGTGAACCCGACCTGAGAGTTCTTCGGCAAGAAGTGTGGTAATTGAGAAGTGTGCCGGTGTGTTCGACAGGTCCAGCGTTTGGTGTGCTGCGTGTTCTCGCTTAGTTGTTTGTTTCCACATCGAGGTATTGCAAAGTAAATAGGTGGATCGTCCGGGTCATCAAATTTGTAGAAACGCCTGACCAGTTCAATCGCGCTTCGACGTTTTCTTCGTTCTAGTTTGATGTATGATGGCTTTCCACCACAAAGGGTTTCATTATGTAAACACAAGTCAAGAAGTTTCATATTGTGACAGTACTGTAGCAATCAGGAGAAGAGAAGCTGATTATCGTAACCACAACCTCGCCCACAACCTCGCCTGCTAAGACTTGTCGAACCTGTGAAGTACCTTGAAGTACAGTGCTCAATGAAACAAAATGGGCCAGTGGAGCGCTCATTTCGTTTCGTCTCTGGTACTTGCTGTGCCATCTGCCAGTAGAAACTGCACATCTCGGCATCGCGAGTAGGACATGCGCACAGCTGAGTTGAGCATGCGGTGGTTTTTCAAGCTTTGGACACAACCCCATAGCTGATAACGGTAAGCCATGATTGTACATAGCGAACACGCCTGTCTTTCTTCTTTAGTCCCCACTTTACACTGTCGTAATGCCGTACAGGAATTTATCTTCTCCCAAACATAAAAAAACAATGCAAATGCAAGTTTTTTTTTTTGTTGCTTTTTTTAAACTATAGAAAACACGCCAGCATGTCCGCACTTCGGAGCCGTGCGCATACTTATTGAACTGTTCTTTTATTAATTTTATATAGCCTATAGTTTTTTCAAAAGCTGTCTGATAGCTAGACGATGTATTGTTACCACCACAAAACACGTAAAAATCTAGGTTATCACATCGTGATAATCTAGGTCAGTGCATAAACAAACAAAAATTACACAATAACTGTGCAAATTCATGGCTTGAAGTTATTATCTCTGGGGGTTGTGTGGCGAGCAGCCACTGTGTGCTCGCTCAGCTGTGCGCATGTCCGACTCGCGACACCAAGACGCGCAGATTCTTCCGGCAAAGGGTACCTCCAGTACTGGAGGCCACACGCTACGCTGGCCCATTTCGTTTGTACCTAAGGCTTCATAGACCGTCTGGCACTGTTTTCCTCTAGTGACACCTACTATAAAGACCTCCGTCTAACAGTTTTGAGAATTTTGAATCGTGAAATACTGGATTTTACATGCTTCTTCTCATTACACGTTTGTGGATTTATTTAGACTTTGTTATATCGAATGCATTTTTGTGACTTTGAGATCTTATGAAAATGAATTAACCTCCCTCCGTCCCCTCCCCTCCTCCACTCTTGCTCCCCTCCCATTTAGGGGAAATTTTTGTTAAATTTCCCGCTAAATTAAGCGAAAATTTCACCGCTAAATTTAGCGGGGAAATATTCCCGCTTAATTTGGAGGAAAATTTACCAACATTTTCCCGCTAAGTTCTAGTGGGAAATTTAGGGAAAATTTTACCGCTAATTTTAGCGGGCAACCGAATAGGTGTTGAGGTCACGTGACATCAATTTCTCCGCTATATTTAGCAGAAAAATTTCCGCTAAATTTAGCGTGAGGTAACGTGACGTCACACGTGACGTCACGTGTGCCGTCATTATCGGATACGTCCCATAATGCAACGCGTGGTTACAACGACGCAGCTCAACCCGGGGGCGCCTAAGAGCTCCGCTCCAAAAGTTATAGCTCAAATGTGTAATGCTCCAGCTCTAATGATGAGCATCGTACCGGCGTGCGGTCGTTTATAATTCTGCGTGGTGCACGTTAAAGACCCCAGGTTAGCGGTTGTACCGCACTAGCTAAATTGCTCATCTAGAGCTGAGACACCAGACGCCCACTGAGGCAGACTAACTTCCGGCTGTATAAACATACACAACAATTTGCTTCTGCCAGCTCTGATGAATTGTATTAAACAAGAGTGCTGAAACTTGACTAATTAGGGGCTCCCTGCTGCATGGTTCTCAAGACGGCTGAAATGTGGGTAACTGTTTAAACACCTGGCTGTTAAAGGAACGTCGGCACGCTTAAAAAAAAAGTAATAAATTTGAAGTATGGGCACACCTATCAATGGACAATATAAATTGCAGAGAGCCATGGCAGCCAGGCAGGGGCCAAGCGCATTTGCGTGTCAATAAACGCGCGAGACGCGCGAAAATCGTTTCTTCGTCACTTACTGGTAGGCGTACTTGCACGCCATATAAATTAATGTCGAGAACCAAGCTGGAGTTCCAATTGCCGCCCAAATAGACGTACCGCCTGATCAATCAGATTAATTAGAGTCATTACCGTGGGAGAAAGGGATGCAAATATATGCTCTACCGCCAAATTCGACATTCGAGAGCAATGTCTTGCGAGATCATGCGGAATTGAGCCGAGATCAATAATTATATTTACACACAAAAAAATGTCTATGCGGCGCAACTGAAACCAACACCATTTTGCAGACGAATAGAAATAAAGGTGAGCTCTGTCGTGAATTTAGACGTTTAGAGTAATTACATGTCTCGCAAGATCATGTAAAATTGATCCTAGAGGAGCAGTTGTATTTTCAAAATCTATTTATGCGGCGAAGCCGAAACCGTTCTGCAGCCTGAGAGGTAAATACAAACATTTTCACCTGTACAGCTCGATTCTACTTCGCCCGGCGACTGGACATCATTCGTCTGCAATCCGATGGTTGTGGCAGCCAGCCGCACAACAAAAGTCTCCTCCCATCCACGAAGCTCTAGTCTGACACAGCTACAAAATTAAATGGATGAAAGTAAACGAAAAGTCACAGTACAGCGGTCCGAAGGCACCCCAACGTGTCACTTTACCTGATGTTACGTCAGAGCTTGTGCGGTAACCAACAAGAACGCCGTTCTCTTGAGAAGGCGCTTTGGGTAAAATTTAAAATTCTATTTTCTCGCGTGGAGGAAGAGAAAGCATTTCGATATTGCGCGGAAAGTGTTCCTAAACACAGTGCCAATAAGATTTTATTGTTTCCTTATTAAACGCCATGTTCGGCATTTCTTAAGAATTGTGACTGACTATAGCGAATAAAAGACGGCCCGCCGTAGTGGGTGTTCGTGTGCACGTGTGCGACTGGTGATAAGGACAATTCTTACACAAAGCGGGGAGAAAAAAAGAAAAAAAAGAAAGGAACGTCATTTCTGTTGGGGGCGATTAATCGAGCAATCTAGTCTACGCTGAAAAATGACTCTTGTACTTTTATTTGTTTTGTGCTACGTGCAAACGTTTTCGCGAAATCTCCAATCGTTAATTTTTGTCCTGCTGAGGCTGTGTTAGATTAAAATTTTTTTTTTCTGGTGTATTTCTTAAATCACCTTTTCGCCCCTCCTGTAGAATGATAACTCTCTTTCTTATATTTTCGGACATTGAAACTATGAAGTAGCCGGCATCATCTTAAGCCTGCCAAAGTCTCTACATAATTTATTATTCCCTCTCTCTCTCTCTCTCTCTCTCTCTTCTTTTTCACGTTCACCCGCTGACACAATGCAGTATCTCGAGCAGCGCACTCACGCATGCTGCTTAATACTAATTACCATCTAGTTTGAGGTAAGTCTGAATAAATTAATAATTTGTATATATTTATAAATATCACACCTGTTTGATATGAAGTTCGTTCAAAGATTGTTCAATGAAATGTATACTCCGTATAAAATAAATTGGCCCGTTTTTTCAATAAAGGTATTACAATATAATTATTATTAATTTTTAGAGCCCCAAAACAACTGAATGAACATAGCTGCGTAAACCATTGGAAGAAACCTCTTCTCTCTTTCTCTCTCTAAGCCAAAAAGTTTTGAAGCTGAAAGTTTCATGTTTACCAAGGCTGTTTGCGAAGTAATTTTCTGCAGTTCTCAAGCGATGGTACCCGAAACTCAGCAGGACGTGTACTAAAAATTCCATGACTACGTACTAAATAAGAAGTAAGTCATACTTCGCGAATACGTACAGTTCATCACCACGAAGTCGCATCCAATATTAGTGCGTATAAAGAAGGGCACATCGAGTTTACCCTATCTAGTCACAGAAGCAACACGTAATTTCATAGCTTGACTACGATCTTAGCAAATGCTTTACACATTTTTTTAACCCAATAATGAATGTCCGTACACTCCAAATCCAAAGTCCAAACCCTTCATGCGTTTAGTGGACACACAAAAAGGAAATAAACTTGCACTGCTGTGCGTCAGGGCATGGTAATCTATTTCGCGCGCTCACCCTTGCTGGGAATTGTGTGTACGTTTAGACAGCGGGTAATTTGTCAGCAGCGATGGGCGACTGTCTCCGCTGTGTAAAAGATAGATTTTGTCAGTGCAGTATGACTGGTAGCCTGAGGTGTTTAACGTGCATCACGCAGTAGTAATACAGGACCTCACGCCGGTACAATGATCATCCAGATAGAAACAGGCACGGGGGGGCGGGGGGGGTGATTGAACCCAGGACCCCCATGGGTTCTGCAGCGCGAGCTCTTGCTCCACGCGCTGTGATATGCAGTGCGCTAACACAGTTGCCCACCGATCGCCCATCTTTGCTGCGAAAAAAGTACAATAACAAAACATTGGCTACAAATAAAAATTTAAAAAAAACGCGATGTCGACTTTTTTTCTTCTTCTTGCGCGGTTGAGAGGGGCACTGATAAGCCTCTGATATTGGCCATGGTCTGACGGGAGGCTCTACTTGGAAGCCATGCACATACCGGCGGCTTCTCACGCAATGGCACAGATAGCAGCCTTTTCTAAGGGCATTCTCAGTATTGTTTCTTTGCTTTTTGTTTCGGTGGGTATCTGCGCGGGTGGCTGGCGCCAGTCCTTGCGAGTGGCGTGATAAAGGAGAGTCAGCGGCTGGTATCAAGTTCACGAACGGCCGGAGACGGCGAAATGTCCTGTGCACGGTCCGCGATCGTGTACTGATCAGAAGTTCAAACGTTGATACCAGCGCATGTTTAAAAAACAATCAATTAAAGATTTTTTTTATATGATTCAGATATGTATGCACTGTCAAAGTTACTGGAACGAGCGTGTGGCTCTATCTAGCTTTTCAACTGCAAGGGCTCTGGTGCCAATGTGACACTTGATAAGGCCACGCGCTCGCGCCAATAGTTTTAACAGCGTTGTATACCGAATGTCTCAATTAATCAGTTAATCAATCAATCATTCTTATTTGCATCTATAAAAGTACTATATGCCAGGAGGCAGGCAGAAAGCGAAAAGTTGTTAGCTTGACAAGGTCTGACCTCCCGTATTCTTGGCATCGTACGCGTCAATAAAAACCGCGGGGGAGGGTAACTTTTTTAATCTCAAAGCACGCAGTGATACATGCATACGCCCATTCAAAATTAATCTTTGCTTTTAACCAGAATTTCGATTGCGCACAACCAAGTGCGCAGATAGATCCATCAAGTGAAACATTTAAAGAGAAATCGACACAAAAAAGAGCGTTGGTGAGTTTGTGTTACTGTTTGGACAATTTATTTTTCGTGGGGTTTTCACTTTAAATATTTTATTTAATAAGGTTTGTTCATCTACACTTTTTATACTGTCTTATCCATTTATACTATACAAGGCTGCATTTTTCTCGTGTATCTCACGGATAAAAATGTGCACATTCTTCACTTTACTGGAGCTTTTACTTCTGTTGGCATACATTTAGATTCTAAGAACAAAGTTTTATAACTATCGTACGCAGAGGACTAATGCTTATTTCACCAGCAGTGTTGCCAATTTAGAGGTTTTCTGAGTTGTCTAGAGGTAGAAATTGCCGTTTTGCGGGCGGCGGTATTTTTAACGGTTTCCAAGTCATGTTAGCGTGTTCTCTGGCGATCCAAGATGTCCTCAAGCTCACATTTCCCAATCATAAATAGCTTAATTTTTGTAGTAACCTAGAGTCATAGGAACCATGGGGTCATCATCTTTGCTTACTCTCAGCAACTTGTTTGTCGGTGAGAGCAACACTTGAGACGCCATTGAGATAGTACAGGGCCAAGCCTTGAAACATGCTTTTAACTGATTTGTGCACGAATCGTGTGAATTCACTTCCCAAGAGTGCCAGATGAAATGTGTCCAGTGAACTGCGTACAATGATTCAGAAAACATGGGGGCTAGCTATGAATCTGAACTTAGATACATAGAGGAAGTTCCAAGCGGCGTTAGACGAATCGGATGAATCTACTGGAAAAGAGAACCTTTTGCAAGGCATGTGAATTTGGTGAGTGAAGCTTTGAACTGCCACCAAACATGACACTAACGATCGAAACGATGGAGGTATACGTCGTCAGGTATGACGAAACAACACACCTGGTCACAGTAAGATCATGCAGTGGTCATCGTTCTGTGCATGGAAGCAATCTGAGTCGAACAATACTATAGCTCCCTTCTAAGGATTTTAGTTGAGTGTACTGTTTTAGAGTAGCAATTGTAGCAGTAAATAGTGTTAGAAAGTCATTCTTGCCCTGCGACTGAAATTTGGCTGTTTTTACCAATTTTCCAAAATTCCTACTGCGTTTTTTTTTTACGTTTTAGTTGGCAACACAGTTTTCGAGCCTCTGATTGGTTTGTGCAGGGTACAGAAAGGCCCTTACTGCACAATGTCATAGTTGCAACTACACCATTCATTGACTGCTGAAAGACGGTACAGTGATTTATATACAGCCCCTACCCCGCTAGCACACGGATTGACAATCCTGAATAAACCCCTGTTCTTCAACCTTGACAGCTGTTTTTTTTTAATGTTGCCATCTCTTTTGTTAGTCTAATAATATTGATGGGATCGGGGATATTCATGTCCTGGTGTTCGGTATGTAATCATAGCGACTGTAGATTATCAACTTCTCATGTAACAGAAAATAACATTCAGGGATAAGAGTTTTAATGAATGGCATAAAATAATAGCAAGAGCGTAATTCAAAAAGTGGACCCTTAACCCCCTGCTTCCCCCCCCCCTCCCCCAACAAAGAATAAAAATAATCTAGGAAGCCTCTCATATTTGTAGGAATCGTAGCTTCCTACAAATATCTTGGAGTTCATATTACAGATAACGTGTCATGGAACGTTCACATTGATCATATCACTGCTAACGCTAACTCCATGCTCGGTTACTTAAAACAGAATTTTACTTTACCGCCAATGTCACTGAAATTACTTTTATTCAAAACCCTGGTACGCTCTAAATTGGAGTACGCTGCAGCAATCTGGGATCCCGGTCACACCACGCTCGTATCTAACATTGAAACCATTCGGAACCGCGGCGCGTGGTTTATCTGTCGTAATTATTATCGTTCAGCCAGTGTGTCATCCATGAAATCTAACTTATCTTTGCCCCTTCTTTCTCTGCGCCGTAAAGTATCTCGTCTATCGCTTTTTCATAAAATTTACTTCTCTACCCCTACTCTAAAAGAAAAAACTTATTCTCCCTCTCCCGCACATCTCCTTTCGCCTTGATCATCAGTATAAAGTTGAAATTCCCCAGTGTCGCACCTCCACCTACCTCGACTCTTTTATTCCCAGGTCGTCATCGAAGTGGAACCACCTTCCCGCATCTTTAGTATCTATATCATCATTTGATTCTTTCAGAATTGCAATAACCAGCCATTTTTGTCAGCAGGCACCCTGACTGCCTTTTCTTTTGTTATAATTTTCGTATTTATTCCAATTTTAGTATTATGTTTTGTTACTTGCCCCTCCCTTTGTAATTCCCTCGGGCCTTGAGGGTACTGAAATAAATAAATAAATAAATAAATATGCGCGCGCAAAAGTAACTGAAAATTCAAACAAATTGCCTTTTCCGACTTTAAAAAAATGTCTATATTTTACTATATCACGAGTTGTCTGCTAGAATAAAAAAAATATTGTGAGCCATGAACACACATTTTTACACGCATGTGTTGTGTCGCTTATGAATAAGAAGAATCGGATCGAGTAGAATTAAGCTTTCGGAAAAAAAACACATTAATTTCGTATAAGTTTTTCTAAGTTTTGTACTCTCTATTACAAGTACGTTCTAATTCAACGAGATCTTCCGGCAGTGCTGTGAATGCGTTAACTTATAGTTAAAGTAGTATCTTTATAGAAGGTCTGACGGAAGTCTTTTATAAAACGCGAACATCTAAAATATTCGCAATTTATTAAAAACACATTCTAATTTAAAGAAAAAAGTCATCGGTGGAGATGAAGCAGTACTAGATGGCACGCACTTTTCGTGTCTGACCTTAAATTACGAATTGCCATAAGCACACATTTTGGAAGATGCGTCTGACCCTTAATCTAAAGATTTAGAATAGTATTTGCTGGCCAATGGGCTGAGCTGTTTAAGAATACGTCAAACATTTGATCTAACCCATATTTTTTTGTGTGTGTCAGTATAAGGTAATGGCGATAATAGATTCGTGTCTGGTATGAATTCTCTACTAAGCTTTGCGACTGAAGGGAAGAATGATTGAGCGTCTAGCCGCTCGAATATATTTCTGTTGCAACATTCATAGCTTCTATAATGAAACTATTGACTAGGGCATACAACGCCCTTTTTTCTGCAAAGGTTAAAGATGACGCAAAACTTATCGATTGAATCTGAATTTCACGAAGCCCTAAGCATAAAAAAACGTACTTTCATCACTTTACATGCGTAATATAATGTTTCACAGAAGTTCTCAGCACAAATCATAGTTGCACAAACTTTCTTTTCAAGATTTTTTTTCTTTTAGGTTTTGCATTAGAATTTAGTCGGCGCTTGCGTGAGTAGCTCTTACATTCGGAACATATGATCTCTTAGATTGCACATTTCAAATCCATCTGAAAGCCAAATTTAAGAAAAAGCAACAAATTCCATATAGGCGAAACGTTTTGTGGTTTCAACCGAATTGAGATTTTTTCACCCTGAAACAGGACATGCTCTTTATTTGCAGTAAACTAAGAAATTTTCTTGGAATGAATTAGAGATACTGACTTACACAGGGCATGGTTTATTATAGATTCGCAACACACCGAAGACGACAGATTTTATCGAAAAAAAACACAATTATCATAAAGACAATCATATAAAAAATAAAAGCAATGGCAAAATATAGCAAGAAGCGAATAGAAACAGCAAAGCAAATTGTTGTGTGTATGTTTATACAGCCGGAAGTTAGTCTGCCTCATTGGGCGTCTGCAGACTTTATTTTAACGTCTAAGAAACGTGAGTGTTCGACGCTGCTAAAACGTCTTGTCTGGACGTCGTGGCGACGATGACGACGTTGAAGTTGAAACATGACGTCACCAGAACGTCACGGACAGGACGATAATGGAACGTCATTTATGAACTTCACTTCAACGTCAAAGGAACGTGAGCATTGGACGTTGTCTGAACGTCGTGCATCGACGTCGTGGGAACGTTGACGACGTTTGAGTTGAAATACAACGTCGTCACGACGTCACTGATTGGACTTTAATGGAACGTTATATGTGGACGTCACCTCAACATCGAAAAAACGTGATCGAAGTTGTGCGGGACGTCACGGACGTCCGGGACCTTTTCTTGACGTTTTCACGACGTTTTGTGCTGCTGGGGTGATGTCTCAGCTGTAGATGACCAATTTATCCATTGCGGTACAACCGCTAGCCTGGGGTCTTTAATGTGCACCACGCAGTAGTGATACACGACCGCACGCCGGTACGATGCTCATCCAGATCGAAACGGGCAGGGGTGGGGATGGAACCCAGGATCCTTGAATAGAAACAGGTATTGCGCGGTTAATTGCTAGTAAGAAATCTGCAGTACATTCGATATCCACAAAGCCTCTACTCAAGAGGTGAGCAGCAATTCTCTGTCAAGAGCTCCTTTATCAAGAGGATACAGGAGGTGATTTCTAATCGAGCAACATTCGGTCGGACGACCAATGGACAAGTTCGTTTACCCAACATTTGGCTTGAAAAAAACACTTCACACAATGTTGATTCTCCAATCCAATGTAAATAAACTTATATACACACACAAAAACACCTATAAGAAAAAAAGTAAAAACGCCATGCCTTTCAGAGACTCTAATGTGAGGTAAGTTCTCCGCGTGAGATGTAAATGAACCCCTTGGAAACCTGTAATCTCTAACGCACCACTTGGAGCAGTTTTGACAGTCCGTTTTCTCACGGGAGTTTCAATCATTGTCGTACTCCCCTGTCTACGAATGAAACATAGGAGGCGCCACAACACGCCTGAGCGCTAGGTTTAAGTTGCGCAAAAAAGTCCTTCGCTAACACAAGAACAAAAAAATGGTGTGCTTGTGCGCGCAATTATAGCAGGAAACAGGATGGTACGACTTAAGTCAGCGAACTCGGGGCATCTGCAATCCGATGACAGTATAATACTCTCAAATGAACGTGACCTTCCGCGCGCGAACAAAAACGCGGAAACAAAAAAAGCGACGCGAACCCACCCTCACGACGAAGGATACGTAAACATGATCCGATGATCCGCCTCATAGAAAGGGCTCGGAATGATCTTCATTACTTCCGTGTTAAAAGTTCTGTTCACCGCATACTTTCCTTTGTGGTGCTATCGCATCCGGGTTGTTTGTTCTACACTGTCTAAAATCGCTTATGGCCTGAATGTCCAACGAGACTGAATATCCAACGAGCCTGAATGTCCAATCGGTCACGTGACAGGCGAGACGGAATGTACAACGAGACGAAAGATCCAATCGAGACGGAATATCCATCGAGTCTGAATGTCCAACGGGATGAAAGGTCCAATCGAGACGGAATGTCCAACGTGCCTGAATGTCCAACGAGACGAAAGATCCAACCGAGCCGGAATGTACAACGAGCCTGAATGTCCAACGGAGTCTGAATATCCAACGGATATGGAATGAACCTCGCATAGAATATAGAAGATTTTTTTTTTTCGAATAGTGGGATTACTGATAGCTCACGGCGAGTGAAAAATGTGTTTCGATGAAATGGGGAATCGGACACTTCGGTGCTGAGATCTCGGTACGCGCTCGTTTCTGTACCTGATCATTTCGATACCGGGCTTTTCATGACCGGGCTTTTCGATGCACGGCTAGTTTAGTGTACCGCTGAGCTTATCCTGCTTACGTTGGCTCTGTGAAGTCACCCGAATAAAATTAAAATTATTCTTGTGTCTTTTGTAAACTTCATACCCCCCCCACCCCCCGCCCCCTCCCCCCAAAAAAAGACATTTATTGTTTATTTAATATACCTAAATATAAAGATAATTTCTATAATTAAAAAAAAATGACGTGGAAAAGGTTACACATGCTACAAAATCAAAGACCGCGAACTCGTTGACCATTGACAATCGGTCACGCGTTTGGTTTGTAGAAGGTCGTAACTCTGGCACAAAAACAAATGTGGGGTCCACGAGAGTTCTTAGAATCCCCAGCCACAGTCTTCCTTCCGTATTGTACGAATTGCTGTATTTTCCTTATTGGTGTCCCTAGTCGCGCAAAGATGATGTCCCCGGCATGGGGAGAAAAACACCCTATTAAATTGTTAGTAATATTGTTAGGTCAAGTCGGTGTAGTATATGCGCGTTAGATGTAGATTTTATTAAAGAAAAGAAGCTATCTATATATTTTTTTGATTATTGGGAAATTGCGCATGTGCAAACTGCTAATAGACAGTTTTAGTGGATCGTACGCTAAAGCCTTGCGTACGCAATAAAATTGCGGGTCGGGAGTGCGCGTGCATAGAACGCAATAGAAGAGCTAACGTATTCCGTACGCACGCAACGCTAGGGATTTCGCGTGGCGGGCTAGCGGGCTTTGTGGGACGCTCTCGAGAGATCTCGGACCCAACCTCAACATTCACAAATCTTCACGCCTCGCCCCCTTTTTTAAAAAAATTTCGTTCTTAGCAACACGTTGTAAGAAATCGATTTCAACTGACCAACTGACCATTGTTATTTTCATACTCCCCTACAGAAATATAGGTGGCCAAATTACAATAATAATAATTGTACTTAAACCTCAGTGACTCAATCTTTATTCCTAAACCATGCATTTTTTTTGTGTATTTTATGGACAGTCTTACAATATCTCGAATTTCTTACCACCATAATGAGTACTATCCCCTACAGAAATACAGACCGAAATATTACACTGTGAATTAATAATACCTAAGCCTTCAGTACTTATACTTCGTTTCAGACGCAGCCGATGCTACAAGCGCGAGCATGTGGCCCCTGAACAGGACTTGCCCTGCACGAGCGCGCGTGCTTGGCAGGGACGCTGAAAGTCCGGAGCTCTGCTCTTGTATAGCTTGTACTTGAGACTGGCTGGGCAAGGCTCGCGGGCCCGGTTTTCTCTTCTTTTTATCGGCGGCAACCACATATCAATGCCAACACGTTTTCCCGCTTTGGGGTAACACAGGATAAGAGATTGTGACCGCCACGACTCTTCAACGTCAAGTCGCACTCGGTCCGAAAGTGTACACCGACGACCGCCTTTGACGTCACACCGTCGTGGTGACTCGTGTTTGCCCACACATCGCGTGAAATGAAGCCTCTGCGCCCAATGACTCTGGCACCGCGCAGAGTAAGTCAAAGAGCACCTCCCGAGCAGACAGCAGCACCACCTCTGAGGCGTGACGTCAGAACCGCTCGTTGGTCTGTCTGCGCAAAGCCCTTGACGCATTGGCCTTACAACTGTAGCGTCCAAGGCGTCGATGCGCGAGCCGCATGCCTCGTGCGGACCTTAGCAGCAAATGGCGGCACAGCTTTGAAATGAGCAGCGCCCTTGGGAAGCAGTTGTCGGAGCAGCACTCGGCCGTGGTGGCATATGTGTCGCGCGTGCGCGCAGCAAATCTGAAAAACTCGATGTGAGCAGGGACAGTGAGCACCATTCGCTTGTTTAGCGATTCAACATTGCGCACCAAGGCGGTACTCTAGCTATGATATTATCTATATGACCATGCACCTTTTTGCTCTTTAACCTCGCGGGATAGTTTACTCACAAAATTGTACTCGCTAAAAATTACATCAGAAAAAAAGTGCGCACTTGTATTTTTTGCAAGATCTTTGGATGCTTTTGTGTATCTTGGAGCGATCGGAATGTACTGTAAACGGCTTTATTTTTGGCAGGCTCAGTATTTTGCGAATCTTGGTGAAGGTTGGGGTTCGGGAATATTTAACGAGCACAGAATTTCCCGATTTGGAGTGTTGCGTTGTGAGTTCGTTACCACGGGGTGATATATTCGCGTGATAGATTTTTCGTGGTCTACCTGATAAGCTGTGAAATTCACGAAAATAAGCTCCTCGCTAAAATTAAGTAGTTTACAATATTTGCCCACGCATTAAAAATAAATGTACCAAGAGATTGTTTTTAGTGAAAACAAATCTTCTCTCGCGAGGTAATAGGAGCGGACTAAAAAGAAAGAAAACCTGCAGAAACGCAGCATTTTTATTTGTCACAGGCTTGCTGGAAGCGGTGGACTCCTTGTTTTGTTACACACACACACACACACACACACACACACACACACACACACACACACACCTACACACACACACACACACACACACACACACACACACACACACACACACACACACACACGCACGCACGCACGCACGCACGCACGCACGCACGCACGCACGCACGCACGCACGCACGCACGCACACACACACACACACACACACACACACACACACACACACACGCACGCACACGCACACACACAAAATAAGAGGTAGTCACACGATCATTTTGTTAGCCATGGTTTCAGCGCTTTTTATGAGAAACAGGCTTTGGTCAGACTCTAGCCATTCAAGCATAGTTTCACTTCGAAGCAATACATAACAAAAAACACTGAGATAAAAAAAAAAAAAACTTTCTCCATAGTTTTGTTAAGGATGTTGTTCTGTGGTTGCCTGTGATCTTTCGTTGCTCACTACGGGAAGGTCGGGTACTTCTGGCCCGGCTTGCTAGAGCCTAGAAGCAGAGTCTCAGCTGAGACTGGGTGAAAGAAAGCACTGCCAAAGCCAACGCACGAGCAGAGCGGGACTCAAGCTGCGTCTCAAGACGCTCGCGCGCCCCGGCCTTCGCAGTGCTTTCTTTCACCCAGTCTCAGCTGAGACACTGTTCTAGCAAGCCGGCCCAGATGTTTCATGCTTGGCTAAAATCCGAAAAACGGAACGTTCTCCGTTAAGATCAGTGCCAAACATTAAAAAAAAACATTGTAAAAAAAAATTTTTACGACATTTAAATGTTGTCGGAAACGGCTTATGAAAGGTACCAGCAGGTGGCTACTTCGGGACTCATTGTCTTGTCGTTCCACTTGGTGCTTTAACGTACATCTTACAACTGCGATGATCCGTAATCTTTTTTTTTTGGCTTGTCATAGTACATTTATTTATAGTGCAATGAATCTAGCGATATTTAAAACTTTTCAGCCCGCTGAAAAAATACGAGTGATGAAAGTCTGCCATTCTGATGACGTTTTTGTTGCAGATATCTTAAAATAGTGATAGGACTTTGATTCACTGTTTAATGTGATGCACATTACATTAAAGTCACTTTAAGTAAGAAACGCTTGCAACATAGCACTATGGCTATAAGTACCAACAATATACTATGGCCATAAGTACCAAAATTTTACTGTTTCATACTAACAAAAAAAAGAAAAATGTTTACGATTTTCTGTAATGTCGAATTAGAGCGCAGCTCTTGAGGACGAGGGAGGGTACAGAGGGGAGGTTACGCCCCTCCTCCACTTTCGTACCCTCCCTCCTCCTCTCCTGCTCCCCTCCCATTTAGCGGGGAAATGTTTGCTAAATTTCCCCGCTAAATTTAGCGGGAAATTTATCGGAAATTTTACCGCTAAAATTAGTGGGGAAAGTGAATTAGTGTTGAGCTCACGTGACGTCAATTTCCCCACCAAATTTAGGGGGAAACTTAGCCCGCTAAGTTTAGCGGGGAAAGTTTACCAATAAAATTAGCGGAAGCATTTTTCAGCCAATTTAGCGGGAAATTTAGAGAAAACTTCCCGGCTATATTTAGCGGGGAAATTGGTGTCACGTGACCTCAACATCAATTCAGTTTCCTCGCTAATTTAGCGGGTAAACTGTGACGTCCCATAACGCAACGCGCGCAATTACGCCGAACGCGGCGCCGCTCAATTCGGAAACGGGTTGAGCGGCGTCGGCGTCGGCGCCGCTCATCCCGTTTCACGCAACGGGTTTGTTGCGCTTAAGAGCTGCGCTCTAAACGCAACAAAAATCTCAAGAAATATAAACGCGCCATTTATAAACAAAGCAATTTTCCAGCCGGTCATCGTGATTTCAGAACAAGCCTATTCGCTCTTTTTTAAACAGAAATATTTGTCTTTTCCCAAACTAATATGAGTTTAGAAAGAAGAAGGGGCACCGATTTCTTTCACTGTAAATTCATAAAGTGTAAAGGTGAGTAACTTTAAGTTATCAAAGAATGTTTTAGCAAGCAGAATATAAATGCAGGAAATAAACTGCCAGGTAAACTTTTGTGCCCGTTCCGAGAGTTGACCAAGAGTTCTTAGGTCCAAGGAATACATGCGATCCAGCTTGATTGTCTCTATTCCAAGAGCGTCATGCACCTCATTGCACCAGCTCAAAGCACATCTTTTAGTCGTCTGAATTCTTAGCATTCAGAGCCTCGCACCTAAAACACGAGCCAATCTTTATTTATATGTTAAGAGGCACTTCTTTGTTTGTGTGTGCCCTTAATTTTAGCTCTTCCGAAGATCTAAAATAATAAAATGCATGATTTAGTGGACTAAGAGTAAAGCCATAAAAATTGCTTTGCATAGCGATAAGGTCACTGCCGGCAGCAAGCTTCTGATAGATCTTTTATGCTTATTACGACGAACTCAATTTTTTGCTTAAAACTCACGCAATAAAATTTGATGCTTCAAAAGTATTTTTAAAAGCACGTTAATGCAGTAGATGCGTTAAAATAAAAAAAAAATAATAATCGGGTGCTGCGAAGACATGTAGAAGAGGGGCTTAATTCGGAAATAAAGCTAAACGGCTAAACACATGTTTGACACGAAAATAAATTTCGTAAATTATAATTATTTTAGGGATGAAAAAAAATTGCATAATCAAGTGCTTGCCTTACAAGCATGATATAAAAACAGTATTTTTTACGTTTGGCACGAAGATTATATATAGTATATGGTTCGTTGAAGTGACATCATCGCCCAAGGCAGCGCATGCGTCAGATCAGAGAACACTATCCATCATAATCAGCTAGATGTTAGATAAAATCGGTCACAATAATTAATCGGATTTCAAATCAAATTAGAAACAACAACCGCCACAGCACATTACGACAGGAGGCTCTCCAAAACAAACATTATCCCCTGGATATTGATTGTTTCAACGCGGCTCCAAAAACATTGTAGTTCATTTTCAGGTTATAAAAAACACGGGCGTACACGGATGACCAAACAAAAAATCGTGAAAAGTTTGAGTTTATCATGTGCAGCAATCGCCTGTGCCATTCAAGCGGTCAAGACGTGATGAACTTCTTCGTATGTGTGTGTAGCGTGACCTGTGAAAGCCATCCCCGCTGGTTTGCCCGTTCCCAAACCTCCCTCCTCAGGACCATGGATCACCTTTTTCTTGCGCCATCTTGCCCTTATTTATAGATAGCGGGAGAAGAAAATCAATGCAACAGACTCACAAGAAAAGAACGCAAGGGCTGTTTTAGGTACATCAATCGTTTTATTTCTACATATTGCACAATACTCGTTTGAATATGAATATAGCATTACCGGGCAATAAGTACTCTTTCTTTCGACACGCAGAATGATGATGAAGATACAAGACAAACTATTCCTTGAGCTTACCTTTTATTCAAAGCAATAAATTAAGAAATGAATGAAATCACCACTATTATTATTATTATTATTATTATTATTATTATTATTATTATTATTATTATTATTATTATTATTATTATTATTATTATTATTATTATTATTATTATTATTATTATTATTATTATCACTATTATTCTTATTATTAATAAAAGTAAAACTCCATCAGCTGGAGATAAACCCCCTCATGCGACAAAACAAATTCAGTCTAATCATCGTAACCGCATTGTCCAATATCGACTCTTGAATGCTCTTAAGTGCTCGCTCCTTGTACGCTAGCGAAGAACTAGGCTTGACCCTTGATATAACCAGCGTAGAGTGAGACAACATTCCTCGAGACCGGTGCGAGGTGTAAAAACATCAGTAGGTCATTCATGTCTCCTGCATAAATAAAAGAAATAAGGAAAACTATAGTTGGGGGTTACTTAATGCTGTGCAAGTGTGAACATAAAGTGAAAGGTGTGGAAATACGAAATGCTGAGGTGAATACTCTGCAGGGTAAAGTATTTAAAAGCAATCAAACTCCTAAAGCTAAACATACGAGGTACGGTGGTGAGGGCTGTTGAAACTTACTGCAGACGCCTTAAACACGCGCCAGACTGAACCGCCATCGCCGACCTTCTCTTGTCTTACCGAGATGCCGAGCCGCTGAAGCGAGCGTCGACGAGCCTCCAAAAAGGCCTATGCTGGGGAGAAGGACACAGCAGCAGCTAGAGTGGCAGTAACCTATCCTGCTGTGGCATGAAGTGAAGCCAACGAAATAAGATGAAACAAAAACTGAAGGTTGGTTATGGCGGCGCCCACAACTGCCTAAAAGCGTCCTAGGCATCCCGACAAAGAGGAAGAAGTAGAGGGATCCTGAGGAAAGGAATGGACGAGGTGGACGATTGAGGCCTGGCCATGAGCGAAAGATGCCGGACAGTATATCATAAAAATATCTGCACATAAACACTGTTCTTGACCTCATCATATAACACTGACCAGTCAGCCGTTCTTACAAGGGTTATTGCGGGACTGGAAGAAGTCGAAATCTTAACGTATGTGCGCCTCTCAATAACCGAACAAAAAGGATTAGCTGCGCTACGTTGAGGCGTAAAATGCAAGAAAAAGTAAACAGCACCACGGAGCTACTCTCGACGCTTGGGAAGGAATAGGTTCACAAGACGGCGCCTCTGCGACTTTGCACCAACGCTGCTTACGTAACTGCATATAAAAACACACACACACACACATTTGAGTTTTGTGTTTGATATGTTTGGTTTTTGTAAGCTTTTGGGCAGTGTTATACGGAACGTCGTTCCAAGGAACGGCGTTCCCAGAAGGCGTTATTTTTAAGCGGAACGAAGGGACGCCGCCGTTCGATCTTGCATCGGTGGAACTGTAACGGTAACTCGGTACGTTTTTACGCAAAAACAAAAACAAAAAAAGTTTTTTTTGTGTGTGTTTTTTTGTTTTTTGAGTTAATTTTAGTTTATTTCTAAGGGGGAAACTCTAAAAAGTATAAAAACATTAAATTTACAAAGAGCAGGATCTCGCTAACGTTTTTGTTACTAATTTTATGGTTTATTTTGTGGGGTCCTCGCTTGGTAACAGTCGGGTGCAGGTGAGCTGGTGGACATTGATTTCTTTTTCAGTGCCCGAGAATGCGGCACATAAAACCAAACTTTTTGTCGAAGGAAAAGACACAGAAAGAGGAACCTCTCAAACTCAGCTACTTTCTTTGCTTCCACGAATTCTCACACACCCAAAAATTTATGGCTGACTACAGCCATCACTCAACTTCCACAAAGAGACCTACAGTTACAACACAAGCATGTTACCAGACATCGAACGCACCCTTGTAGCTTGAACATTGGTCACTTAAAGGATACACAGAAATTAACCCTTATTCCCTCTTCCCTTCTTTCCGACCTTCAAACGGAACAACGAATCCGACCTTCACGAAGAGGGACTGGTAGTTTTCAAGACTAACCTTCCAAAGGCCTTACCTTACCCTTTTCTCAGCTTAAGCGCGAAACACATGTACGACGAAACCGTCCGATCCGACGTGCGAACTGCCGGAATGACTTTCGGGGGCGAGGGTTTTCGCAGCACCGGAGAGCGTCGAAAACCCTCGCCTCCGACCGTCGTTTTGACTGATCGGACGTCGGATCGGACGGTTTCGTCGTACATGTGTTTCGCACTTTATTCGTCTTGCGGACAGCAACATCGAGAAGCCACTGTTGTTAAGTTTAAACAAGGAACTTTGTTAAATTGAAATGTGCGAGGTTGTTGTAAAACGCTCGTGCAATGTGGGATAACCCTTTACTAAAGAAAAATTCCGAAATTCAAATGTTTAGATCACCATCGCGTTCCGCCACTGCTAGCTTTGCGCCTTCTGCACGAGTGGTAACTTTGGGTGTATCTCGAAACAACCCATTCTGATTTGAACCCTTCTCGTTTGAACCAGACTTGGACGTAGTTCAACTACTCTACTCAAACTACTGTAGTTTAACTACTTTTTCGAGTAACTTGGTAACTTTCAATTACACATTTATTTGGGTAATTAGTAGTTTAACTTAACTACATTTTTTAGGTAACTTCTACTCAAGTTACTAACTACTTTCGAAATATAGTGCTAATTTTGCTCACCACAAAAGTTTGAGCGCAGAAATAAAACGCCGGCAGATGAAGTGACATTTCCGAGCAAGGGGCCCTCACATTCCGTTCCCACAAGCGTCCTTGGGCCAAGGTGGCGACGAGCAGCGAAAACAGAACACTGCCGCGCACGAACGCAGGAACAGATGCTTAACAAGCCTTGGTCGGGTATTGACCTAATCCGGTAATGCACACAGGCGCCGCACCTCCAGCTACAACCGTGAAAGACGGGGACACTCCGAGGGTTGTTGTTGTTTTCATGTCTGCCTTTAGTGAGTTCTGACTCAAGCGGTTTGGGGGTCCCACGGGTAGGCGCCACTGGAATGACCTTGCAGCTGGGCACCTGTTCCCATGGTCGCCTCGTCGTCAGCGCATACTCCCTTGCAAAGCCGGACATTCGCGCCCACAAACGCCGACACGGATAATCCGTTCACGGGAGCAACTTCCCGCTTCAAGCTACAACTGTACGAGCGACGATGCTTGTTCACGTAATCCTCCGCGTCCTTCCGATACCGTAGAGGCCGGCAAAGATTGCGAGTCACCCTTGGGAAATCCTTTTGTTGGGCCCGGCGTCAGCGGCAAAGTATACTTCGTTTCATCTTTTGTTCAACCAAAAATATTTTTTCTTCAGTAGCGTACCACTAGCACCGCAACTAAACGCGCAGTCGTCCGGGTGATCTCATGTTCGCGGCGCGAGACCTCAACCCTTGACGGTCAGGTGCACTCGCTCAGCGTACTCTCCGAACGTCGTGGGAATAAAGAGGGGCCAATCATAACAATCTGAACTTGCCGAAGAAAGTAGAATAAAAGAGGAGAGTCCTTTATCATTTTTTTTTATAAAAGACCCTCTAGCCGAGGCAAACCTCACATGTTTCGTCATGGACACCGAAGATGCTCACACTCGCTTTCCTGACCCTGCACAGCTTGTTTCTGAAATTCAGCGCTGCCGTTCCATCCAGCGCGTCGGTGGAACGTCTTTTTAGCTTGGCTGGGAACATCTCTAGGAGGAAAATGGAAAAACTCTCCGATAAGGACTTTGAAAGTCAATTGCTTCAGCGAGCGATTAAACTATTTTGGTGAAAACGCAAGCCATAAAATTACTGCATTTATTTTAGGCTCGCGGGGTTTTACTGATCAAAACTGCTGTTCATTTTGCTACCACAAAATACAAAAAGTAACTTCGAAAGTAACTTCAAAGTAACTCGCTACTTTTTACAGTAGTTAGTAGTTTACTCAATTACAATTACGAATGCGTAATTTCTACTCTACTCCAATTACTTTTGGAGTCAATACTCAGTAACTTAACTTAACTACCTTTTTTGAGTAATTTGTACATGTCTGGTTTGAACCCATTCGCAAAACGCCCTTCGCGTTTTAACCTTTCGCGTTTCAACCCTTTCTCATTTATACCCGTCTCATTTGAACCTGATCTCATTTGAACCCTTCTCGTTTGAACTCATTCCCAAAACGCCCTTCGCGTTTGAACCTTTCGCGTTTCGACCCTTTCTCATTTGAACACCGTATTTCAAACCAATCGCCTAACGCTTTTTGCGCTTTAACCTTTTCTTATTTATGCCCTTCTCGGTTGAGCCCGCTCTCACTTAAATCTTTATTGTCTAATTAAACTCTGTCTCAAAACACGTAAGTGGCGTTTCAACCTTTTTAGAGTGCTCTTGGAATTTCAACCAGTCTCTCTATTTCTGTGTTAAAAACAAATGAATAAAAATAATGGAGATGTCGGTACTGTTAATAACAGTGGCGGCTACTCCATAGCAATAGTTATTTGATAAAACAATAACCAGATCTAAAACAAAACAAGCACACAAACAAACAAAAATCCCGCCAGAGTTGCCATTGTACATATTATTACAATTCTAACATGTTCGTCGATTCATTTTCGTGGACTACCTGTGCCAGTGTGCACCGATGCGAACACTTAATGTCATGTTCCACACCAAGGCTAACTGGCGATAGCTTACCGCCCGCACCGGCAGCATCACAAAGCAACAGCCGCGGCAGGTCTCTCGCCCTACTGTGCACCTCGTCGCTCACAAAGCGCCGCCGCCACCACTCAAGAGAACCACCAGCAGGGAGCGGCCAAAGATCCTGTGCCCACCCTCGCATGAATCATTTTAACGCTTTTGTATAGGATACATTGCATTCGTAATATGTTCACAGAAATATTTTATTTTCCATGCCGTCACGTTACAAACGATTCGCAAAGCATTATGCCATTCAAATCGTATGGCTAATCGATAGGCTACTGAACGGCTCTTCTTGAGACGCATAGTACAAAACGTTTTTTGTCGTAGAAGCAGTCATCGCACCTCAATGCGATCCCATGCTCACTAAAGCTTTATTCTGGAGCTTTGTTCCCACAAGATGGTAATTGATTAAACTATCTAAGATGACCGCAGCAACAAAACACGGACCATGCATTCAAAGGCCAGAGAATGCCTTCGCCCTCCTAATCCTGCAACTTTTTTTTTAATTTTTAATGTGCGGGTGCGTTGAAGCGTGGCTTGAGGGCTTTCCTACCAGGCACAGATTTGTTTCTTCGTTTCAGTCGTCAATTATCGGATGCAAATTATGCTCCTCTGGCATGCCCTGCGAGGATATTGAATTATTTACAACCGGTGCCGGAGTGATCGTACAGATCTACGATCATTGTATATTTGCCTATGTGTCGTCCGCCATGCCGTAAATTGGCATGCACTCTAGATGTCATTCTCCAAGTAGCATTTCAAGGCGTAATAAAACTTCAGGTGCCTGGACTTCATAATGTCATTTGTTCCTTTATTTCGGTTTCCCGTGAGTGTATGCTGAAATTATTGCTTTTCCCTAGCCTGATCATGTACAAGGTTAAAATGAGAAAAGTTGTTTTGAGAATGGTCAAAAACAGAAAGTATGTTTTAGTAAGTTTGAAATGAAAAAGTTTAAAATGATAAGAAAAGTCTTTTTGAGAATGGTCAAAACCGAAAAGTATGTTTTGAGAAACTTTGAAAGGAGAAAGGTTAAAATGAGAAAAGTCGTTTTGAGAATGGTCAAAATGCGAAAGTTCGTTTTGAGAACGGTTTAAGTGAGAAAGGGAGAAAAGCGAAAGTTGTTTTGCGCAGGGTTGAAATGAGAAGGTCAAAACGAGAAGGTAGAAATGCGAACGGGTTCAAATGAGAACCACCCGTAACTTTGGTGCGCCCCCGAGTTTCCCACGAGCTTCAAGGCGTTCTAAAATTGACTGATATTGTGGTTTTCGGTTATGCTCAACATGTTTCTAATTGAAACCATATGATTATTTTTACTGATTAAAAAGTTCATTAAGGAAGCTTAGTTAATTATCCGACTTATCGGAAAGATTAGCCACCCAAATAATGTCCCCCTGGCCGTATAACTCACCTGCACAAACCGTATTATTAGTACATATTTTACCAATGTTTTGTAATATAACTGTTCGAATTGAAATGGAACATCCGGTATATCTTGCAAATGCTTATGCGCCGGTTATGGTCTATGTGCGATTTATGTTGCCTGGCATTCGTGCAACAGCTTTTCGTTACACTCGAGTGTAACACTTTTAGCATCAAATCAAGCCCTTAAACAAAATCTATGTTAATAAGCGACACTATTGTACGTCACAAAAAACTTGCTAAATATACGAGGTATATAATAAAGACGATTTTCCTTAGAGTCGGCATGGAGACTCTCCCCATATTTTTTTTGTTATTTTTATTGCTTGGAAACGTTAGAAGCTAACCCAAGTTCTCACATATTTCCAGCTTCACTACCTAAGTAGGCAGTACGAATCTCAGGTGGTGCTTGATTAAATTCATGTGGACTATAAGCGCAGCAGTAGAAACACTGTATATATACCTTTAAGCCGCGGGAGGACGATTGATATTGCGCTGCAATAACCAATAAAATCTTAAAAAATGCTTATCTCTTTCATTCTAAAAAAAAGTCCTCGGGCTTGTTTCGAGATTAGCAGAGTAAGACTGGTAAACGACGGACTGAAGAACGCTCCTTCCCTAGAAATATGATCTCGGTGCTACACTGAACGCCACCATATTGCCTGGAATGTGAATTCGACTTAGTGTGCTTGGTGACAAACGAATGATGCATCGGGGTACCCTCTCAATGGCAGTAAAATGCCTCGCAGGTTCCGCTAGGTAATGCGAGTTTGCTTGGATTTCAGAGTGTTTCCAACTACTCTGTCATGGTGATATGGTTTATGGGCCTTCCTCGCAATACAAAATTAAAAAAAAAAAGCTGAAAGATTTTTTTTAATAATTGAGTTTTTGTTACATGTTGGTACTGTGTGTGCAGTGCCGGCTTGTCGACTAGATGTTGATTTATTTTATACATATTACATCACGGAAAGCGCCGTTCGTCTGCAACGTTCTATACCGTTACTCATTTACACCGCCCCCCATCCCCCTCACTGAGCGGCAACGCGTGCGTGCACATGAGAACCTATTTGCCCAGGTGTCCGCCATAAAATTGCGAATACTCTCCGTGGTTTCATTCACTCCCCTTATAAAAAAATTTAAGACCTCTAGGTAATGCTACGGGTCGAAGCGATCCTGGCGGTCGGTTGCAGAAGCGCCCGGCGAAGAGACGAGCGGACGTAGGTGTCGCTGTAGCCGCGGCTGCTGGGAGTGTCCGTTGTCTAGCTGTGACTGCAGAGCGAGTCAACATTGCAGCGAGCTTTTCCAAACTTCAGAGGAGGTGACGTCACCGAACGGGAGAAAACATGAAGGAGAGAAGCGAGCAGGTATTCCGCCTATTCACGTGTGAATAGGCGGAAAAGAGGTTGAATGCGCGCCGCTGGTCGCGATATGGCGTTCGCCATACCCGCCTCCGCTGCAGCACCTGGCGTTACGAAATATGTGGACCGGAGGCAATGTACCCTAACGCAAAAGATACTTTGAAAGGGTCCTTTCCTGCGGACAGTGATATAGGTCAGGATATTGTACACTGAAGGTCAACTTTCTGAGGCAATGTATACATAGTCACTGGTTCGTTCAGAATACGCATGCCCCACGTTTCTTTAACTGTCACTGACTATAGTCAGTCCCACGGACGCCAGTGTGCTCGCCCACCTTGAGCGCAGATCCATCAAATCAATGCGCCCACGTTCTGTTGGCGCTCAGGGACAGTTACCAATAGACTCCTTCCGAAAATCCCTGCATGCAATACTACGTGCGTTGCATTATGGGACCTCCTCGGATGGAGAGTGGTATGGTTGCGATTACGATTGCCCCGTTGACGGAGTAGTTCATCTCAGCACACTGCATGAAAATAAGCTCAGCACTCGCTTGCCTTGCACTCATTCATCTTCGTAAAACACGGACCTCCATTGACCGTAAGAACCTGCAGAGAGCAGCATGACCCTCACGGGCCACGGATCACTTAGGAAGCCTAGGACAACCTAAGAGATTCAGACGACAAAGCAGGATGATCGCCCCAGTATATACTTCGTTTCAAATGTTTACCTGCGCACAAACTCTGGTACGTCGGGAGCCTCAAGAAACGTGAACCGAAGGAAGCCACATTTTCGAAAATGCATGCACTGTATTTGGTCGTGACGGGGTGTCGCGAATTAAGTTTGGCAAAGCAAAACCGAAACGGTGGCCTAAAGGTACCCAAGATGCTTTGCGCGGCACTACGCCGCTAGGATCGCTTCGATTTCGCAAGGCGTCTGTTGCATGGTGTGTGCCAGAGAACGGAGATGCAATCGGCACGCAGTTTGTCGACTGGACCGCATGCTTCCGTCCTTGCAAAGCAGAAGGGCTGCCGGGGGAAAAAAATAAAAGGAAGAACATCCTCCAGTTGCGCTGGCGGAGGCCACGCAGCTGGCGAGCCGGGGGCATGCGTTGGCCGTCGACGTGCCTCGTGCACGCATAGGCCGACGCTTGGACGGCAGCGGTAAGCAGCAGCCAGATCCGTTGGCCGGAAAACGAAAGCACAAAGCGAACGGAGTACCGACGTCCTTCTTCGTCACGCGTCTACGCGTGGTGCGTGGATGAGCCGTATACGGAGAGCAACTGAAGGAGAGGAGGAGATGAGTGTGTGCGAGGACGTCAATGTGCCCCGACGTCTGATTGGAAGGATTAGTGGACGGTGCTACGATTCGATGGGCCAATCGAGCAGGGCCAAAAAGTGCATCGTCACGTCAGTCCTTTTGTCCGTGCGTTTGCCATCACAGGCTAAGCCAATCACGAGCCGGCAAGATCCATTTCTTACTGCCTGATTAATTTGGCCGGTGATTGAAACCCGACAAAAACCATGAGAGCCGTGACGATGCGCTTTTGGTGCTGCTTGATTGACTACATCGGATCGAATCGTTGGATGCCGTCGGACTTAGTATATAGGAGTATATAGGAACCATCATCCGCAGAACCAATGGGGGTGGGCAGCAACGTTCCCCTCCCCCCCCGGCACGTGTCGGAAAAATAGAGAGAGCAATGCACCAGTCGTCCCGCCGCCCAGCATCCGGGAACTTGCACATTATAAATGCACGGGTCTGGCGACGCATACGCTGGTCGACATTGTTATCGCGAACGAGTAATCGTAGGTATATTTTTTTTTCTTAGAATCAAAGGGCTGTCATCAAAACTACCCGAGTGATGGAAAGTACTCGTTCAAAGCAGTCACCTAAATACAAAAACTTTTTTGCCCACAAAAAAGAAAAGAAAAAGATAATTGTGTTGTGTGTTAGTTTAGACAGCGGGAAGTTACTCGCTGGGTGTCTGATGGTGTCCGGTGTACATGCGAAATGGAGACAGTGCAGTACCACGCTGTCAGCCTGGGATCTTTAACGTGCTTCACACAGTAGCGGTACTCGACCGCACATCGGTACGATGCTCAATATGTGCCCTTTTCGAGTGAAGTCCGGAAAAGCGCCGCCGGTCGTGTTCGCGTTAACAGTGTCGCGCAGTGTACATGCAGCGGGGTGGGGAATTATCGGTGCTATACGGTGTAGGGACGTTTATAGTAAGTGGCACCTTAAGAAACGCATCTTATTATTGTTCCACGACCAATGCAGGATGCGGCTTCGGTTGATGAGAACGCCGAAGAGCTGTACTACTCACGAAGCAAGAAGCGTGATCGTAATAGGCCAAGCCCCGCGTTTCTAACGCGAAGCGTTCTTTGGCTACTTGCTCCGGACCTCGTGGAGCCACATTTCGTGAGGCCGCGGCCTGTGACGTCCCACAATGCAACGCGCGCAGCGTTGCCTGATGGGACGTCACAGCAGGCACGTAGCCAGGATTTTGTTTCGGAGGGGGCCCGCCCATGACAAAATGCTGTATGAGGGGGAGGGGGAGAGGAGGCCTCAGGAAAATGGAAGATTTCGGGGGGGGGGGGGGGCCATGGGCCTCCCCCTGGATACGTGCCTGCGTCACAGACCATTACACACCAGTTCAGTCTCCCCTCAAATTTAGCTGGGACGTCGAATTGGTGTACATAGGTCCCGCGGCGTCAACTCACGTGACCTACACGGCAATTTAGTTTCTCCCCTAAATTTAGCGGGAAAACTAACGTCACGTGACCTACACACCGATTCAGTTACCCCGCTAAATTTACGTCACGTGACCCGATGTCACATGATGCTAGAACGTTTCACGTATATGCAATGCAATTGCTCGGATAATTACCATTTAAATTTTCTGCGTTTAAAGATAATGGCGACAATATAGTATCAATATGTATGGTGCTCTTATGAGCGGAAGTAAGAAAGCCGCTATAAGCGTGTCTTTGGCCAGCTATATATATTCTGGCCGCAGTCACAACGGGCTATCGCTTTTTGTTTCCTTTTCATTCTGTTCGGTTCTTCTCTGCGTTACATTCGCGAGTAAGGGCGTTGCCTTCTTAAGCCACTGCCGCGCTACCCTATATTCCACAGTGCAAAGGGCAGTGCACAGACATTGTCTGGGCCATGTATGTTCCTTGTGTGGTGGTCACGTTGGGTTGGTCATAGAACAAAACTATCTGCACACATGTTCGACGCATACATATATGTAAACATGCTGCGACCATGCTTGCGGCGTGTCCGCAGACAAGTCTGTCATCGTGTCTGAAGTGCTCAAAGTGTCTTTTGTACAATCTACGAGCAGTTTTACTACGGCTTTTGGCGCTACGTATAGGCCTGTAAGCTCTACAGTTTGAGCAACTTCTCTAACAAACAAAATCTTCTTTTTTTTCGGTCGGGCTTTGGTTGTAAGTCATTACGTTCTCTTACATTGCTCGTAGGCGCCGAGCAGGCACAATGTAATTGGTAGATATGAATTCTTGAAAGAAAAAAACGTGCTAAAACAAAGAAAGCAACAAGAAAGGAATTCCTATCATTTCGATAAGGAACTCTCTAGAACACTGTAGATAAGGCACCGAAAGCGCGAGCTGTATTTTTCTGCTGTTTATTTAACCTTTTCTTTTTTTCACTTTATGCGTTCTGTTAGCTCGCGCGTAGACAAATCGTAGCACACGTTCGTAGAAGACCATGGCTCGTGACTGATCGAACCCTGCGGTGCCGCTTTATTCTCATTGCAAGCGCATTACATGGTCGCGTCTTACGAGGTAGTTTTATGTAAAGCCTCTCTATAAAGAACTTTCTTACAAGTACTGCCAACCATTTTTGTGGAAATGCGCAGGACACGTGCCAGGAGCGGGTGCTCCACCGCCATTCGCTTCCATTGCAAGGGCCGCTTACTTCAGATAACTTCAGTCTTGCGCCGCCATTTGCTTCCAAGGGCCGCTCGAGACACGGGCCTCGTGCACTGGCGCGTTTGACGCTAATTGCAAGACTAACGCAAACACATCGAGTGGCTTTAGTCTTACGTAAAGCCCTTTCATGCTTCAGAAGTAGCGTAAGGTGCATCGATGCTCGAGGCACGTGCAACGTGCAGCCCTTGGGAAGATCTATAGGGAGTATTCACTGGCGGCCATATCTGTGTGCGTGGTTGCTGAGCGCGTGCTGACGGCGAGCTTCCACAGTTCTTTTGGAACGTGCATTCCACACCATCAAGATTGCCGGTCTTAGCGGGCTATTAATGTAAGCTTGTTCTGAGCATGCGCCCTAAACATTGACCTCAAATATGGCGTCCAGTGAATGCCCCCTATACTCCGTTTCAAACAGTATGCAACGCTGTCAAAGCCACTGGCTCGAGCGCGTAGCTTCATTTATGGTTTCATTTGCGCGAGGACGCGTGCAGATGCGTCGGGGAAATCAAGCCCCATTAAGTATGAAACGGAGTATAGAGCCACTAAATGAGCTGCGCTCGTTCCCCGGCGTTGTTGTGGACGCCGCCATTTTGGCTCGTATGCAGAGCAGACGCAAGTGTGGATCGTCATGATTCAAAAGTGCGACTTCCTCAGCATTAGATTCGGTGTTACGAAAGTCACGCAATATTGCTCTGCTCTGTCACGAACTGTTTAAACATTTGTGGAGGGCGAAAAGGCGTTTCCTATGATTTCAGATAAAGCTTCAGATAATGGCAACCATGACTTTAATACAAAATATGGCCAAGTGTCGTTACTCTCAAGCGTAGCTTATTTAGTGGCACTAGGAAGATCATAGCGGCACAGCGCAGCATTGAGCTAGATTTCAGACGCCATGTTCTTCCCAGAAGTGGCGCGCGCGGTACGTGTCTCGAAACATTTCCACAACATTGAATGGCGGCACTTTTCAGTTCTTAAGAGGCTTTATCGGGACGCCGAGCTCTTGTTGGAATGACTAGCGCGTAGATCTAAGACTAGCTGCCTTTGTCTTCACTGCACAACTCGAACGCTTTGGAACGCGGAACGCTGGTTGCCGGCGTTTGGCTCACGCATTCGGACGCGTTTGACAAGTGCAGCTAGCTTCAGAGTCTACCCACTACTAATCATTCCAACCAAAGCTCCGCGTTCTGACGCTGCCGTGCGATCTCGTCTCCTCCTCTTCCTTAGTTTTTCAGTGCACAGCGCGGGCTTCTGGCTGCTTTTACATGAATGCGACCGTAGCACGTCGAATGGAGATTTGACGACAATGATTGGGTAGAAGAAAAAGAGGGAAAGGGATAGGCCTCCTGCGCTGAAGCTTTGAACAAACTGTAGCGCCCTCGTTTTGGGTAGTACAAGCTCACCTGATAGAGCCTCGCACTGCTTATGGCACGTTGGTCGAGCTTTTTTAATTCTGCCTGGTGCTGAAGAACGAAAAACACCTTTGGACGCCAAAAATCGGCCAGACTCAACGCCGCAAGACAATCAAAAGTGCCAAATTCATGATACCACCGCTAGGGTACGCGTCTATTATCACTGGGCGGTGACGTCGAAACACCTGTGTCGCGACGCTTTCATTTTTCATTTTCTTTGTCATGTCTACTTTGGAACGCGTGAACGGCATCTCATGGCTCGCGCTCTTAGCGTCTTAGCTTTGACGGCGTTCGAATTTTTGTTGTTTCTTTATATTTTCATCGTGATCTCGCGCTCCGCACCAGAGCAGGCACACTTCTGCATGCCTGACAGTTTGAGACGCTCAAGTTTGTACTACCCCAAACAAGGCCTAACAAGTCCTTTTCGCAGCACCCCTGGGCAACGCAGGAGGCCCATTGATCCCATCTGGATTCGACGTGTTACGGTCGCGTTCGCGTAAACGTAGTTTCTGAGTGAGTTCGTCATCGGTGCAGTTTCAGTAACTCCGTACTTCGATGAGACGTGGTAATGACAGTAACGGTGGCTCCGATTACGGGAGCGCGGTGGGCGCGTCTATATCGAGGAAAATTCTGAGACAGTGACCGGAAGGGGAGGACAACGAGATCGACAATCAAAAAGAGCGAGACAGTGAGCGATGCGCGAGAGGCACAATGGACGGTGGAAAGGAGGGGAGAACTGCTCGGATGACAGAATGCGCAGACATGTACAGACATGCTCCGCTGTACAATGCTTTGCCTCGGAGACACCGCGCACACGATCGCCTCGGTCGCTCCGAGGCAAAGCACCGGCCTTTGGATCCTCAGTTGGCGGGTTCGAATCCGAGGCTGTCGGGGGCTTATTGCGGAGAAGGCGAAATTTCGGTTGCACGTCCAAAAGGTCCCCAGTTTGTCAAAATTATTCATCAGTCCCTCGCTGGGGTGCACGCCAGATGCCCTACGTGGGTTTCACACGTAGAACCGCACAATTTTCTTTCCTTCTCTCGAGTTATACTCCGTTCACCCTTAAAGAGGCGGTTTAACGATATTCGATTGGAATGTTTTTTCGCTTTACACGAGTTTGCTGGCACTGATGAGACCCAATTATACTCGCACGTCGAAAAATTAACGCTTTACTCATATTCGTTACAGTCCCAAAAACGGAACGAAAGACCGTTAGCGCATACACTTTAAAAAAAAATGTCTGTGCGTCTACTTTCACGCACAACACTCGGAGCCAATCACCGCAACTTACGGAGGCAGCTCAGCGAATGACGATGCGGAAACATATGTTTAGAGCAAAAAACGCATTCTGAGTTGTGACATTAGGCAATGCAAAACGTCACGCTTGCATTGCTTAATGTCACTACTCAGACTGCGTCTTTTGGTCTAAACACATGTTTCGGCATCGTCATTCGCTGAGCTGCCTCCGTAAGTTGCGGTGATGCGCTCTCCGAGCGGTGTGAGTGAAAGTAGACGCACAGACTTTTTTTAGAGTGTATTTCTAAAAAATCTAACGAACGTTACATTTGCGTCGCTTTGGGGTTTCTTTCAGTATTTGTCAGCGATAAGCCGTGTTAAACGTCTACAGAGCGATTCCATTTTATTTTTATTCTGTTTGTAAAATTCCACTACAATACAACGAGGTCCAATGGTGCGTTGGACTCTCAAGTGTCTAAATTTAATTAATGGCATGGAGTATAGTAATTTAATATAAAACACCGTAAAACACTAACGAAATTACTTCACTCGCAAGTCAATTTTGATTCAAACGTAGTACGCTATTGAGAAGGAAAAAAACAACGTAATGGGTAAAAACCGGTAATGTCGTTAGTTGTAACGCGTCGTTTCCAACACTGCCTCCAATTGACGGCTCTCGTCTGTAGTGTTTTATCTCGCAGCCGAAGCCCGCTTGTGTCCCCTGGCTGGCACACACTCGCTACCCAAGCGAGAAACTGGCTCACGGCCTTGTGGCCTCGAGCGAAGGAAGCCCTTGCCGCGAGGCGAGGTCCGCTGCCCCTCGTGTCCTTCTGGGTCGCCTTGGAGGGCTGGCGGCGCACCACCGCGTTCGGCTCGGACGCGGCTATTGTGCGGTCCGTCAGCCCGTCGCGCGGGCACAATGGTCGCCGGCCGCTGCTCCTGGGTGAGCCGCTGGTAGACGGGCGGCCCCTCTTCCACAAGGCTGCCACGCTCAGGACGACTCCGGTTCCCGTGGGAACGCCGACGACGCGGGAAGACCACTGGGCGAAGAAACAAGAGCGACACGGGAAGGAGATGAAAGTTTGGGAGACGAATACAAAAAGAAAAAAAAATAGTAACTTGGTTTCTGGTGAATCAAACCCGGAAACACGTTTTAAATTCTTTTAATTTATCTCAAATTTTATTGAAGGAAGTAATTGACAATCAGTGTGTGCGTGTGTGTGTGCGCGCGCGTTTATGTAGTCCCTATACTTGGCCCATTCGATTTACCTGCATATCTCCTGCACCCGCTGCACTCGGTGCACAGTGCCGTAGTCGGTTTACGAGTGCAGGCTACCTGAAAACACAGCCGGAAGTAGAGTATATCGCCCTGCACTTTTCTGCACCGCGCTTCATTTTTGTGCACCGGCGCAGGCTCGTGCGGGTAAATGGAACAAAAAGAAACGCTTGGACGTGGCGATTGTCTCGTGCATATATCGTGATCGTTCCGCAGCCAGTGATAGTAGGGAGTTTTAGTAGCTCGTTCCGATGCCTATACGATACCCCCGATAACGATACGATGCATGCGTAAAGGCGGCGGCGGAGTATCGGGTATAGTTATCGGAGTCATCGGAACGATCTACTAAAACTCTCTATTGCAGAACTTGCCGATAAGGACGCCCGTGAACGAATCACGAGGCAGATAACGCGAACATGTTTAAGTGCTGGCACTGACACTACACTCTCAGAAAAGTACGTGAGTTGGCTTTCCTACAGAGCACAGGGACAGCCAATCGTGGCCAGTGTTGGGAAGTACTTCAAGTACATTGTACTTAAAGTACTACTTCAAGTAGGTTTGGAAAACTTGTACTTTACTTGAAGTACAATCTCTGAGCATGTACTTGTACTTTACTTAAAGTATTTTTTTTCTAGTACTTTCCGGGGAAAGCAGAACCCCGACTTCAAAGTACATCCCCGAATTCGGTATTTTTAAATTTGTATCACAAAACGATGCTTTGTAAATTCTGACGAAATACTGACTCTGACGAAATTAAAAATTATAGTATAAAATACATATCATTAAAAATGATAAAACAATGATTTCCTGCTTACTTATTTGTATTTGCTTCGAATTGCTTAGGTTTGAATGTTCTCATATTGTATGCATAATTCAGCATATGTGAGACACAGCTCTATATATATGAGAGTATCATTCCTAATCAATGCTGTCCTTCCAGTTTACTCTGTGTTGATATTTTGTTTTTGATTTTTATTTTCCCCAAGGAACTGCCTTGCTTTGTTTTTGTAGAAGTTTCTAGTATACTTATGTCACCTCTATTTACCTGTTAGGTGGCTGTGAACCAGTCAAGCTGCTTATAGTTTTTCCCCAGCTCCTACCAGATGTATTTAAGGATGTGGTGGATAAAGATAATATTCTATTCTATTATACTCTACTCTCACCAGAAATGTGAGCAGACGATGCATTGCTCCGTTTGTTCAGGGGCGGCTTTTGCGTAGCTTTTCCGACTCTCGCTACATCTCGCTCAGTCAGCGCAAGCGAGGAGGTTAAAGACATTGGGAAGGGACAGTCAATCATAATGTAACACTTGAGACTGTGATACAAAAAAATTAAGACATTTTCAAGTCGAAGAAAAAGACAACAGAGGAAAACGTCTCAATGTTTTGAGACAGCCTTTTCTGTTGAACTTGAAAGTTTCTTCACTTTTCCGCACCACGGTCTCAGGCGTCACATTGCGATTAATTATCACCAGCTCGCCTGTACACTCACTGTTTTTTTATTAAGGGGGGACACTCTACAAGAGGATTGCTTGCGGAAGCTTTGGGACTGACGTCATGCTCTCTCCCAGTAAATTTAACCCCTTGGGGTGCAACGAACCAGTGAGAGCGGCGCCAAATTCAGAAGTCGGAGGGACTTTTGAATTTGGCGCTATTTCTGAAAATAATTTTGTAGACACTTGACTTTATCCAATATTCGCCGCTATTTCCTAGAATAAGTGCTGCAACCTCCAGTTACCCCTGGATCACTGTATAGGGAAATGAAAGAGAAACCAGAAAAGATTGTGTTCAAAATACTTGTACTTTACTTCGAAAGTACATTTCATTTATAGTACTTTACTTGAAGTACATTGCACTTATTGTACTTACTACTTTACTTGAAGTACATATTTCTTATTTGCTTTGTACTTTACTTAAAGTACCTTTTAGATGTACTTTACCCAACACTGATCGTGGCAAATGATGGAAGAATACCAGCGATCTAAGTAAACTCAGAATACGAAATGCGATGATCCGACACAGTGAGGATGACGTTTCACCTGCTCGTTGCCCCTGTGTACGACACAAAGTTTTTTTTCTCTCATTTAATTTGTTTTTGAGTTGTGTCATTGGCAGGGCTCTGCTGTTTGCTTGTTGTGATCGGTTCTTCCTGTGGTCTGCAAAAAAACTTAACTCACAGACCAATTCTTACAGAGTACATATACCATTACGCGAGATCGTTCAGTATTTACTGCAAGCGAGTGTTTTAAAATGCGTCTTTGGCGCATTGAAACGCAGGCAGGGGCACGCCAATCAAAGGGCAACCTCGAGAACGCGCGCAGAGAAAGCGCGATGGCGGGGAAGCTAAGCTCGCCCCGTCGCTGGTTGAGGTAAGGGGCTAAAGAAAAGCGCGTGGGCACCTTTCGGGGGTAAACAAACGGACGAGGAGCGCAACGAGCAGACGAACTTGCACGACACGTTTTGTAGAAACATTCAGTCGAGGAGGTTCGATGATTCCTTTAATTATACCCTGCGTGGAACCCATGCTCCATTTAGCCGAACTCAAACATCTGTGGGAAATTTAATGTACGGAATGAGTTCAATCTAAGTCGCGTTAATATCCGCTGCTTAACATGGTCATTCGCAGACAGCTTTGATATTCATTGCTCATCAGGCGGGTATTTTCTTTCGATTATTTATATTGTTTTTAGTTTTTTCTTCTTTCTTAACCAAGCCACGTGAGTTTCAGAGCACCAGGCGCAGTCAAACCACCATTGGGTCATGATAATGATGCAATTAATGCAAAGGTGCGAGCGAGCTGGACAAGAATAACGATAATAATCCCTGGAGTGTCGGGAACAAGGAGGACAGATGACAAAAGCAAATCTCCAAACACAGCTAGGTGACTGGTGCGCGGCTGAAAAAATCCCCCTGCTCCAGGTATCGAACCAGAACCAGGCGGACCAGGCCGAAATCGTTCCACTGGAAATGGAAAGGTCCCTGGTTCGATACCAGGACCAGCGGATTTTTTAGTCGCGCACCAGTCACCTAGCATTGTTTGCAGATTTGTGTTTGTCCTTTGTCCACCGTTGATCCTCCACTCCAGGGATTATTATCGTCACCATTGGGTCTTTCTACAGTGTCCTCAGCAAAAATGTTGCTCGCAAACAAGCGAGTTCAAGTGCAAAGCTAACCGATGCTATCTGGTTTGACTGCGGCAATTTTCTCGGCGAAGCACTCCGTCGACCGATGCAGTTTGATCGACGCTTCCTTGCGTCAACTTCGAGCTACCTGTGCAGACGTCATCGGACGCCTATACACTACGGGGAAAATGATGTGCGGGTGTCGATGCTTATCGCGGCTTCCAGATGTTGGCGCCTCGCCAGTGTTGTGCCCGTTACCAAAAATTAGGAACGGAATAGCGTTATTTGTTCGTTCGTCCACATCTAATGCGTTACTGAGGAGATTCGTTACCGTCCTGAAAATGTGACCAAACACTTTGTTACCGTTGCTTTTTAAACGCGACGAACGTTACGTTTGCGTTAGTACTGAGTTAGTGCGAATTTCAGTATTATCGTTTGACAGCAAGAGGAAACGGACACGAACGCTGTGCGTAACAAATGAACTGTTACAGAGTAATTTTATTAAGTTTTTTAACTCTTCGTTTATTCAAACTTGTAACGTGCAGCGAGGTCCCAATGGCGCGTTTGCACTTCAGAGGAACAGAAAACGTGACTATTTTTTGGTTAAATTAAGAAGTAACATAATTTGATGAACAATATCCTGAAATAAAAATGCAACTACTTTACTCGTTAGTCGTTTCCGTTTCTAGCGAGCACGTTAGTCCGTTTGTGAGAAACCTAACGCGTTACCAGATAACGTCGTTACTTGTAACGCATTACTTCTAGAACTGCGCCTCGTGCACGCACCGCCATTGGAAATACGTTTCTTGCCGATGACCAACGAGGGTGCGTACGAGCCAAAACTTTGAGCAAAGCGACTATCTCGGGTGCCGGGATATCTGACCGCGTAATTTATTTTCTCCAGTGCCGCCAGCGCGAGCTGAAACAAACATGCAAAGTAACCTTGGGCGCTGAAACGCCATGACGGCACTGGCTCAAGGCTACACGGTCGCTGTAAAAAAAAAACGCCAGAGTGTGTGCACTTCGCAAGAGATAGTAACGGTAACGAAGAAGTAAGATAGGCATTTTTATTTATCTTAATTCACCATATGTCCGGTGGCGAAAACAGTCACAGACCTAGAGCGGCGCCAAGAATCATATTTGTTCTTCTTTATTTTATTTTTCCTTTCTTGGAAAAATACACTTTTAGACGAGTAAATTGCCTGTTAGGTAGCGGCCATTAATACTCAATTTATACAAGTTTACACGACCATATACCTACCTGCAAAATAACTGCATTTATGATAGGCGAGAAATTTCAGTGTCCACTTGTGGCCAGTGTTGCCTTACTTTTTCTTGCGCGCGCCGCTAAATTGATACCAAAAAGTCACCAAACAGTCGCTAGATTCGCCAGGAAGTCGCTAAAAAAATCGCTAAATTTCAAAAGCTTATTAAACCCTTTTTAAAGTAAGTAAACCTCAAATAATCATATTTCAGGTATTTTGAGAGGTTAAACTTACACTGAAAAACAACTAGGACGGTTTTTATTTGTAATGTTTTATTTGGGAAACGACTAGGCGGTAAGTACGAATAAAAAACGGGTACTTGTTAATTTCTCACTCTGAAGCAAATACAAAGACGTAGCGCTGACGCAATTGTTTTCTGTCTTTTTTATGTAGAATGCCTCTATTAATCTTTCTTTCCGTTTTTTTCTTTGCCTTTCTTAAAAGCTTTGTGCTAGTCAGGTCAGGTTTACACCCCCATTGCCTATAATAGTCAGCGAGATGGCCCCCGCGTTGTTGCGCACACTCAAATTATGTTCTCGTGCTCTATCATTGAAGCAGCGCCCAGTCTGCCCAATGTAGACTGTGCTAGAGCACTATGTAGCTCCAGAGCCGTATATGTAGAGAGTTTGGTCAATGGGAGGCGCGGGCAGAGCCAGGGCGTGTGTCAGACTCGGAAAGAGGGCTTGGCATGCTCTCTTGACCAACCAGAAGCCGAAAAGAATCCCCTAGCGGTGGTAGCGAGAAACAGCTCTGATCAAAGGTCTATGTTCGTAAATGGTTTTAACAAGCGCGTAAGAGTGAAGTGTAGTAACTCTTCGTGGTTGAAAATAGGGTGCACGTGTGCCCGCTCAACCCTGTTTTGCTCGGACAGAGTGTGACCGCTCGGACGGCAGATTCCCGGCCCTCGGCGCTTGGCGTACGGATTATGTCGATCGTTCCGCTTGTCGCACTCTTCCACCATCAATTTGGATGAGCGTGATTGAAACATCACGTGTACCATATTTTCAGTCATCGAGAGTTACTCCAATGCAGTTATCAGGTTTGTTTCTCGCGACCACCGCCAGGGTATTATTTCCGGCTTCTGGTTGGTCACATTCGAATTTCTGAAGACGCCCTGGGACACGCCCAGCCAGCTTTCGGCCAATGGCGCCTCCGCATTTGTCTCCTATACTTCCCAACGAATGGCCAAACTCTCTACATATACGGCTCTGGTAGCGCCTACGGAGCAGAGTAGCGCAATCCCTTTGATCCGCGTGTTTTGCCGACAACATGGCCGACAGAGCGGCTCGGCGCGAGTCACGTGGTACTCAGGGTTCCAGGAGGCGGCCCGCCCTAGAGCACTATATAGCTCCTTCGGAGCAGAGTAGCGCAATCTAGAACGCCGTCTCTCGGCGACTAGCGGCGAACGCCCGGAGGTTCCAACTCCGGTCAGAAATGCATGGGGAACGTGAGAAAATCGTTGTTTCTTCAATGTTGTGGAGATGTACGGAACGACAATAGTTTTTGACATAATAAAGGAACATTTTAGAATCATTTGCGCTGAGTTGTGTGCCAAGTAAGGACGTAATTTGTTTTTAAAAATTGCACGAGCGGCATCATGCAGCAGACGACGCGGCGACGTCACAGCGTCCACGTGACCCGCTCCGGCCAACCCAAAGAGCCCATCTCCGCTGCGTGCAAAAATCGTCTGCTTCAAACGCCATTGCCTTGGAAATTGCCTTCTCAAAATTTGCACACGCATCCGATATTATTAAAACTTTGATAAAGTGTTTAGTGCTTTACCAACTTCACGACAGACTAGTTTTGAAAAGTGTGAACTCGCCGTTTATTTTTTAATTAGCCGTGTTGCGTCGATCTCCATGTATTCTCCCATAGGGCGGGCCGCCTCCTGGAACCCTGAGTACCACGTGACTCGCGCCGAGCTGCTCTGTCGGCCATGTTGTCGGCAAAACACGCGGATCAAAGGATTGCGCTACTCTGCTCCGTAGGAGCTATATAGTGCTCTCAGGTTCGGCAAGGCAGAGATCAGGCGTCAAGTGTTTGACGCGTTGCAGCCAGCATTATGCGCGCTAATGCCAGTTTATTAGCGACACGACTGTACTTGAGAGCGCTTCCATCGCTTCTCGTTGCAGCAACTAACTTGCCGATCATAACAGCTCTCGCTGTGAGTCAGTTGGTTCGCATGGGCGAGAGCTGTGCACGTGCTAGGAGACAGTCAGCGATGAGTAAACTGCGTCTTCCGCAGCTCACGGCGTTAGCGTCACGCAGGTCAAACTTCGTCAAGCAGTCGCTGCGACTTAACAAGCACAACGCGCAGACGCAGTGTTCGCCAATTGAGTACGGGAACGCTAGACATTGGTGATTCTGATTTCTATTTTGACTGTGCAGCTCTCTGCCATGCGACAACTTAGCTTCAAACGCAATAACGTTTATTTCAGGCAAGTTATTCGCCACAGAGATGAGAAAGCTCGAAGTAACAGCGAGCTTGTTGCGTCAACAATAGTGGATCTGTCACGCACTTAGGTGATGCGAAGTAAACACTTGCCGCCGATCGCTGCTCGTCGCAACTAGAGCACTATATAGCTCCTACGGAGCAGAGTAGCGCAATCCTTTGATCCGCGTGTTTTGCCGACAACATGGCCGACAGAGCAGCTCGGCGCGAGTCACGTGGTACTCAGGGTTCCAGGAGGCGGCCCGCCCTATGGGAGAATACATGGAGATCGACGCAACACGGCTAATTAAAAAATAAACGGCGAGTTCACACTTTTCAAAACTAGTCTGTCGTGAAGTTGGTAAAGCACTAAACACTTTATCAAAGTTTTAATAATATCGGATGCGTGTGCAAATTTTGAGAAGGCAATTTCCAAGGCAATGGCGTTTGAAGCAGACGATTTTTGCACGCAGCGGAGATGGGCTCTTTGGGTTGGCCGGAGCGGGTCACGTGGACGCTGTGACGTCGCCGCGTCGTCTGCTGCATGATGCCGCTCGTGCAATTTTTAAAAACAAATTACGTCCTTACTTGGCACACAACCCAGCGCAAATGATTCTAAAATGTTCCTTTATTATGTCAAAAACTATTGTCGTTCCGTACATCTCCACAACATTGAAGAAACAACGATTTTCTCACGTTCCCCATGCATTTCTGACCGGAGTTGGAACCTCCGGGCGTTCGCCGCTAGTCGCCGAGAGACGGCGTTCTAGATTGCGCTACTCTGCTCCGAAGGAGCTATATAGTGCTCTAGACTGTGCCACAACTAAACGGAATCTCGTACACCACATTGGTGACGCACGCAGTATATTGCACCGCGTGTTTCTTGGAACACGGTGCTTTTTTCTGCCTTGTCACCATCGGTCATATGGCAAGTTTACACTGTGCCGAAAAACCACGTTAATGTCGAATCTACCAGCTACCTTATTTAGATTATGAGACACGGTATGCATGTACGGAATGACTTGCACTCGTTTCCTTTCTTTACTTGCCTCGCTGCCTTTTTTACTTCTTTTTAGCTTTTGAAGAAGGCTCTCACAACAACTAGAGATTAGGTTAGGGGGCACCCCGCGTCTCTTAACCTTTTTGATTGTCGTTCAAGACTGATTATCATCTGGTGATTGCAACGTTTTTCCAGAGCCGCACTTAGACATGTCAAGGCTATACCCCTCTTTACCAGTTTAGAGTGAGCACTTTCAAACCAAACCAGGCTTTTCTTAGTGCGCGGCTAAATTAAGCGCGCCGCTAAATTGAGCATATATCCAAAGCAAACTCGGCTAGAGAAGCAAAAAGGTTTAGCCCGCGAGCATCTCTAAAATTGTTAAAAATAACAAGATTACGGTTGAACACCAAAGTCGCTAAAAAAGTCGCTAGCCGCTAAATCAAAAAATCCGTCGCTAAATGCATAGAAAATCGCTAAATCTAGCGACAAAATCGCTAAATTGGCAACACTGCCGGTAATTGTGATAAGAACTAAGTGCACGCCTCAAAACACTTTTGAAGGGTTGGTTGGGGTGAGTAGGCTAAGTGTCTGCACTAGATACGGGGATATGTTGGTCGTTGTTATCAGTGCCATCACCGACTTGTAATGCCCGATTCTACTTGCGTTTTCAGTATCGACGTCCACCATCTCAGCTACGGTCCACAATTTTGCAGCCAGAGCGACGTCGCGACTGAAATAGCGAGTAGAATCTCATCGTTGGAGTCAGCTCCAGCGCCCATTCTGCGGCGTCCACGTGAAATTAACTCGCCGCACGTCACATTATTCACGCAAAGTTTTGCCCCGTTAATTTTGCTGAAGCCACTCAAGTAGTCAGGCATTGTTAGGAGGACGTAAAATCAACAATTCCAACGCGAAAAAGAGCATGGGGACTCCCACCGACGCCGACAACAACGCAATTCAATGGTTTTTTGTTTATGGGCGACGGCGGCCTCTTTGCCCATCTGTCCACTGCGCATGCGCGGCCGGTGCGCCCGCCAGTGCTCCGGTTTGTTAAACATAGGGTGTAAGGAATATGATTGTAGTTAAACGATGCGTCAAAGAGTGCGCCGCAGGTTGTGATATTCAGCGATGTCACTATTGGCAAAGCGCTCTGACCTGTTCTGTCACCCCCACACGTTGGTGTTTACCCTATACAAGGCCTGGGCACCGTGCATGCTGCATTGTTCATGCAGGCCGGAGTGGTAAAAGAACCCTTCCTCCCCCTCACCGGAGAACACGAACTCCAGCCGAACACTGACGCCGCGTTCGGTTGGGCACTCAAAATTTTCTTCAGCGTGGCAGAAGATTCCCCCTCTTTTCTTTTTTTCCTCCTCCCCTTTCCTCCTCCATTTTCCTCCTCGCTTTTTACGGCATTCTCGCACGAGTGCTAATGGGCTTACCGGCCCCCCGACAAAATCTCTGTAACCCTTCAAGGTTCTCTGCTTCAATCCCAAACATCAGGGATTAGTTAGGCAGGCTGGATATGAGCTCGGAAGGGTTCGGGCTGGCTCGCTTTTCTCCTTTTTTTTTTTTTACTCTTTTTCTGCAGCTTTAAAACACACTCAGATACTTCCGCATGCGGCTACATACGCTACAACACCGCATATTTATCTCGAGTGAACGGAACTTGAACATCATAGCAGAAGGAAAAAAAGGTGGATATTTTTATCTGAACTTTGAGCTCTACCAGAGAGTTGAAAATTGGTCGTTCTAACAACGGCACACTGAAGAGTGATTGTATCACTATTTCGTTTTTTTTTGTTCAAAATAATAATCATGAGTAAATACAAGTAAAAAATATTGCAGTAAGAGGGCGAAGCATGTAAAATTAGTTGCATTTTGACAATATAGTCATGTATCGAAATGAACACAGTCTGACCATTTCTGGCGCATAATATATATGTTCGTACTACAGGTGTTTTCTAGAGTAACGGCCGCCTCGTTGAAGCAACTAAGAAGAGTAAAAAACAAACTTCCATAAAAAGTGAAACGGTTTATGGTATATTTCATGTATCTTCAGCCTTTGAAAAAATTTCTTCGTGGCCAAACGTGCATTTAGTTTCTGTCAACAAATGTAACTGAAAACTCGACAGCCGACAAATATCTTGGGTATCAGCAAAGAGAGCGGGAAACACGGAGATTGAACCGCAAAATCACAATTTTCTTCGCGTAAAATAGTGCAACTAGCAATAGTAGCATATTATGCCATTTATTAAAAGACAGCAGGTATTACGAAGTTTTCATTCTCTTCTGTTCCCACTTGTTCGCAAATTAAGAAATGGAATGCCCAGATAGCCTCTGCAGCCCTTGCATAATTCTTCGGGGCTCTGTCAGGGTGGGCGAAGGCCAGCGACCATCTCCAAAAAACCCAGGAGTTCGGAAGGTGTACTACCGCAAGTTTTGGGGCTGCTTGGCTAATTTAGGCGTCTGGCGTTGCCCGGCCTACTTAGAAAAGAAGCGGAACAGCGGCCAGCTCAACGTCATCACCAAGCGGGAAATCATGCCGAAATGTGTCCTTGAACACGTGCGAGATCTGTACCCGAACCCAGCCGGGATTCGCCACAATTCCTAATTAATCTATGAAACAAACTATAAAAGGAGGGAGGCTTAAACGATTTGGCAATTTTTGAATATAGTCATGCGGGCTAACTGCCCACAAGTACAGAAAGAAAGAAATGCATTAGAAATGCAGAGCTCTCTTGTGTTCTTTATGTCCCTACTTGTCTTTCGCGCTGTACGCCAATTAAAATAAAATCTGCAATATCTGTAGATTATGCCTGGTTATGTTGACTCTAAAAGAAAAGTAATCAAGCAAGTTCGGCATCGTGCCACAATTTGTGCAAATACAATTTTATGTGGAATTCAACGTCAAAACAGTACTTCCGCGGGAAATAATGCATCCGTCGTTCTTCGTCTTCCTGAAGCTGTGAACTACCGATCTCGGCTACAGGACTTTTGGGTCCACAAAATATCACGCTCAGTAGAAAATTCGCCTTTTCTACCAAAAGTACTGGAAATTATTTATTTTTCAAACAGGTCGGGTGGTGATGCGTGTTTGAGTGTAGGACCGTTGACTGGGCACTCGTTTGCGCCAAGAGTGCAGTGCTGCCTTTCATGCTGCCTGCGACGAGTGTTGAAATTTGAATATGGTAGAAATAAAATCATTTAACACTCTTAGAATTATTTTAAACTTGCGCTTTATTCAGGCATTTAGATTTTGATCGTACCTTTTATTCATCGTCGTCTTCGATGAGGGAACAACTTGCCAAGGAGGCCGCGCTGTCCGCGGACGCGGCTTGACAGATAAGGTCGCGAATGCTTTTCACGAATCTTTAAAGACCAAACATAAAAATTAAAGACGTTTACAAATACTATAAAAGGCCAGCTGAACTTAGGAAAATAGAATATAGAGAGAGAAAGAGACAGGCGTACCGCTGGACTACCAACTGTGGTTTAATACTTCCTCCTCTTTCTGAACCTTGACTTTGTCAAGGTTCAGTGAGTAACAAGTTCATTGAGTAACAAGTGAGTGAGTAACAAGCTCAACTACAGCCTGTTACTCACGTTTACAAATCTCTGTAACGCGAAATTAGAGCGCAGCCACTTTACGCCAATGAAACCAACTTTATGTTGTTAGCAAGCGTCTTGCGAGAGTTGCAGTATTTTTAATTATGCGTAATAAATTAAATGTTTAGGACTAATTACCCAACTTTTTAAATGTATTAAGAACCGAAATCTCAATTGGAAAGTTTTAGAGCTCCTTGAGAAACACCCGAATTAGCTGTTTGCAACGTGATACGGCTCGCGTGGCTTTCTTCTGTCCAGTAATAAAGCTTATAAAACATGACAAAATACCCCGTGATAAAGCGCCCGCCCCATCATAAACTCAATTTCGAATGTCCCAAAATTTGTTTTTATAGGCAGGAAAAAAAAAGATGCATGCAAGACGCTTGCTCCACGCTTATTTATATCCAGACTTGTGCCTATCTCAAATACTCTACTCAAGATACTGTATCTTAAATACTTTTTGGAGTATCTTGGTATCTTGCAAATACCTTTGATGGAGAGTATTTAATACTCTATTTTAATTACAATTCCATGTATCTTGTACTCATTATCTTAAATACATTTTTGACATCCGCCATTTTCCTAGTTTTTCGGTATGAAGTGGCGTGGGCGTGGCACGAGCAAACGTGAACATTCTTTCGAGCAACCAAATCCTGTTGCTAGCTCCGATTAGCTACGGGGACTTTGATTAAGCTCGTGAAAATATCGTTTTTTTGCCGACTGTGACTCATATTTCAGCCCAAAGTTCGTACAATGAAGGTTCTCCCCTCGCCTTCCCAAATGCGCCTTTTGTTTCCACAGAGTTTCCCCAAAAAAATCCTCAAATAAAAAGTGTGGTTTTACGGAAGTAAAGATGCCACCCTGAGGCGCAAGCAGTCCGGGAAACGACCTACGAGAACAATGCAGATTTGAGCGTCAAGAAAATAACAAATCGAAAAAAATCAGAAGTGGACACACACAAAAAGGCAGACATTTTTCTTTTGCTTTTTGTATATTTGGCCCCGCTAAAGCAAAACGTCGAGTATTTTTTTCTTCCTTTTTTTGTGTTGATAGTCCGGCCAGGCACGTATCCGGGAGGCCCATAGGGCCGCCCCCCCCCGAAATCTTCGATTTTGCTGGGACCTCCTCTCCTCCCTCCCCCTCATACAGCATTTTGTCACTGGGCGGCCCCCTCCCCCCCCCCCCCCCCGAAACAAAATCCTGGCTACGTGCCTGAGTCCGGCACTTATTGCTCTCACGAACACTGTCTGTGAGTGAACATTGATAAGTGGAGAACAGTAAAGGGAACGAACTAGGAGCTGGATTACCTCTCAAAATGCCAACAAAGTGTCCCCCAACGTTGAGTGCTTTTCTGAACGCAACCTACTTGAAGAAGGTGCGACCGCTGCCTTGGCTATTATGCGGGTTCTCTTTGTTATCCATTCACTCATATCCGTGTCCCAAGTTCGTTTATATAGTGAACTTCCCGTATAGGGAATATGGATTGTAGTTAAACGGTGCGTCTAAGATGCGCCGCAGGATGTGATATTCAGTGATGTCACTATTGACAAAGCGCTCTGACCCGTTTGTCACCCCCACACCTCGGTGTTTACCCAACACAAGGCCTGGGCACTGTGCATGCTGCATTGTTCATGCAGGCCGGAGTGGTAACAAAAGAGCCCCCCTCCCCCTCACCGGAGAACACGAACTCTGTTGTCCCCATCCATCTAGTTCTAAAGTTAATCGCTTCGGGTTGCCACGGTCTCATCTCCTCCCCAATAGCTAAAGCGACCTCTTTCGTGTTGTCGCAGAAGTGTTTTGTAACATCTATCAGTGATATTGCCACGCGCGTTGCCCAGCGAGCGCGTGGCCGAATAATACCGCGCTTGGCTCTCGCGCGGAGGCTTCGGGCTCGATACCAGAAAGCGGACTTCTCTTTTATTTATTATTTCAATATTACATTCTGATAAGTTGGAGAATTTTGTCGCCTGATCGAGTTACGAATGTTCTACGCGGCGAACTTTCTACGCCGAATGTTCCAGAAACCCACGCGGGTACAAAAGGTGCTCCGAGTGGCGGTCCGGAAGTCAGTCTTGCCCTAGCGGTCGATCCTGCTGTTTCGCCGACATCGACGCCTGCGACGCTAGCCTTTCTCTATTTTGTTTAAGGAACAAGTTCGCCCCATTAAACGTTTAGTTTCTTCAGTTATTTGCCGCCTCATTATTTATCATTCGTGATAAAATAGCCCTACGATACTTTTTTTCCGTTTTGTGTTGTTGCGTGCTAATAAACCATTCCGGTAACCCAGATTTGCGTAGCTGCATAATTGTCGTTGTCAATGACGATCGATACAAATTAAGCAATGCGGAAGTATCTTCAAAAGTAACTGAAATACATTTCTAAGTATTTGTACTCTGCTCAAGATACTTTACAGTAAAAGTAACTTGAGTAGTATTTTAAATACTTTATGAAGCAGGTGTTTAGTAGCTATAACTTAAATACTTTTATCGAGTATTTTGTCCAACACTGATTATAAGTTATAACTATGGTTTGCACTTGAAGTTCGCGTCACTTGCGGCAGAAGTTGGCCGGTATGGCACTGCTTCCGGGGGTGCTAGATTGACAATGGGATGACCATAAAAAGACGATACCCGAATTTCGTATGTACACCTGCCAATAAAAAGACGCTAAAGGGTTCTTTCGCCATTTGAACGCTATTTTAGTGCCTACCGCGTCAGTGCCAGACGTCAATAAAGGAACGATACAGTGTCCATAATATTCAAGTGAGGGCAATAGAATGGTAATAGGGACAATAGAATGTCGGTCAGATGTCTGTTGAATGGCGGTAGCCATTTTTATAGGGTTATGTACCGGGCTACTGATATCCTTTGTGTTTTTTTTCCTTTCCATTGCCTTAATCAACAGGATTTTATGCAAGAACACGCAGGACATATTCACTGTTTTATCCCCAATTTTGGCATCCCTTCTGCAACAAGGTGTTAGTTTCCACAGCGTTCTTCTTGGGACTAAATCGTCCCGACTCGTTGTGTGCCTCATAATATTGACGTTTTTCATTATGTCCGCAATTTTCAAAGGTCGAGTCACGTCACTTCTTACTTCTTTGCCGTTCCAGAGCGAGCATCTACAGTTCGTCTCATATAGACCAATATTATTCGGAAAAACCATCGTATTTCTTTTCTCAATCACAATGGGCCTCTCGGAACTGACTATGAGAGCTTCCACGATTCCACGAAATTCAACAATTTCGTTAGGTTAGGTTCAAAGTGCGTCATAACTGGTGACGGCGGAGACGATTCGAAGGCTATAAAGATTAACAGCGACAAAAAAGACACCTTCTTAATTTCCATAGGAAGCATTGAGCACTTTGAAGCTCTCAGACGAGAGCTTCTGGGAAGAAGTTACGTCGAAGCTCTTGATCTTGTGCTGACACACCTCACAGGACCCGAAATAAGGCGATGCTCTGTGTACCTGGACGACGTCAAGGACACCCTGAGTCGTGGAGCTGAGACCGGACTCTACACGAGGTCTCACTCGCTGCGTAAATTCAAGACTGCATACCGTCGAGCGAACAAAGCTATGCCCGATCCGGAGGCAGTGCTCAGTCTTAGCGACCTTAGACCTATATTTCTTATCTGGTGTTTCGGAATAATCTTGTCGGTGCTTGTGATCTTCAGTGAGCACAACTTTTATCGTTCAGTGTGGAGGTGTTGCAGAAAGATCATGTGTTCCTTATACTCGAGGATTCCTTTTCTTCAGCGTGCATCTCAAAGGAGGGGATGTTAAATCCGATGAACAAAGTCAAATATCTGCTGCCTAATGTACCACACTTTATGCAGGCATAATTAATGTGCGAACCACATTGCAATGTATCAGGTATCTGATTTTATGTTGGAGATAATCATGAAATAGATTTTGGCCGTCATCTGAATAAGTGAGGAGCACATATTCATGGTTTCTATTTTGATGGTCAAAAGAGGCGACGCCCATTGAGAGTGCGGTGTATATCGTTGAACTGTTCATCATTTAGGACACTTGAGTCTGAAAACAGAGGAAACGGGGCCGTGTAATTTTTTTCTTATAGTCGGTTACAAGTCAAGAAGAGTGGAGAAGCTCTCTCCCATAATCGTGATGCGACCGTTTGAAATCCATCCGCAGTCGAAAGAATAGTTCCCTGGAATCACCCCTTGTTCCGCTTCAATGAAGAGATAAATTCCCTATGCGCCTTCTGACAGCCCCTCTGAACCGTTTCAAAGGTGTCAATCTATCTAACCTAAACTAAAAGGTGTCAATCTATCTAACCAATCTATCTAACCTAATCTTAGAGCATGTGCAAAAAAATATGGCGTGGATGTCGTATTCAGCACGGATTTTCGGTTAGATAGATTGACGCGGTTCAGAGGGGCTGTCAGAAGGCGCATAGGGAAAAGTCGGTGCCGTGTAGCGTAGGCGTGGTGTATGAGATTCCTTTGGCGTGTGGTTTTAAGTATGTGGGCCAAACCTCTCGGTGTTTGAACGATCGTTTAACAGAGCACAAAAGGAATGTTAAAAATAATGCAGCAAATTTGGAGTTGGCTAAGCATCTGGAGGAGTGTAGAAACTGCACAACGGATTGGTCTGGAACGGATGTAGTTGTTAAGGAGAACAACGATGTTAAAAGGGTGGTAAGAGAAACAATTAGGATTAGATCGTTGGGAAATTGCATTAGTCAACCTTCCATGCAAATAGGGAACCGCTGCAGGCAATTTTTACAGTTTTAAGAGTTTTTTTTTGTGTCTGGTGTGTATTGTTTGTGAGGGCTATTTTGGAGGTGACCTGTTTTGAGCGGGATGTGGGTGTGGGCTGTTGTTCTGTGTATTGTGAGGACACAAAAGCGTTGATTGAAGTCTTTGTGTGCCATATCTTCTGCTAGAACATTTCACTTGGAAACGTTGGGAGTGTCCGCTTCTTTTGTGATAGAGTGGAACTTGTAAAGTCACGGTGCAGAGGACAAGTCGTTTGTGATTGGCTGATGACGACGAGAACGAACTATATAAGAGGAGGTTGTTGAAATAAACTTGTAGCTGAGTTTGAGACCTGTCTGTTTTTCTGTTACTTTTGCTCTTCTAAAAAAAACCCCAGTCTCAGGGTAAACGACGAAATGGCTCGCTGGAAAGTTTGGGTTTAAAGTAAACTCCAGCGGTGATGTTTTTAACTCGAAGGAAGTCCACTGCATCATCTGCAAAAAGCCGTTTTCGTACAGTAGAAGCGTAAGTTCGCTTCAGTATCAGCTACGAGCGAAGCACCCATGTAGCTGCAGCAAGGATCATCCGCCAAAACGCCAACAATCATCAACGCCTTTTCATCGAGGCCCCTTTCTCTGAAAAAGAAGAAAGCTTCGCCCAAGCCTTGACTTCTTGTCTTCCTGTCAAAGAATGTGGACAAACTTCTTTGTCTTCGGAGCTGGAGCAAAAATTTGCGAGTCTTTGAATCGTTGAACTATACATGTACCCTCAATTCTAAATGTCCTTTGCACCATGTAACAGAGAGTAAATTAAGTCTTCAAAGGCAATACGCGTTGTTGCATTCTTTTTTTAATATATTATTTATAAAAATCAACACAACCGATTAATTGATTAATTAATCGATTAAAGGGTGGCGATTAATCGGGTTAAAATTTTTAATTGACACCCAGCCCTACTTGTGTCTTTTTTTTCTGTTCTGTCCTGCAAGTCTCACATCTGGAAACTAAAAATAAATAAAGCTCCTGTCTACCACAAGTCGCCTGTCTGCTTGCTGCTTTCCTGAGAACTATAATGCAACTGATGTTTTTGAGCCATGGCGAAAACTGTTGATGGCGGCGGAGAAGCGACTCTCGCGATACCGACTCCCATTTTCATTCGGAGCAACCTGCACTCCTTGTAGGTCCGTGTACGTGGTGTCTAAGCCGGAAATTACAGCCATAGCTAAAGCACTTGACATAAACGTTTGAATCGGCCCCATGTGTTCAACACGATACTGATTTTATGCGTGTGAGAATTGCATTTCACAATCCGAGATAGAGCAGAAGCTAGTGCTTCTTGGCTTCCGATGAGAAACAAGGCTTATTAAAGTATCTTGGCATCGACTGTGGCTCCAAACATGTTCAAAAATTAAAGTATCGAAATCAAAGTTAGGGGCCAAAAAATCGGTCGAAGGTTAAAACAAAATGGGGAGGCGGTGTAACAATAAAAGCCGTCGTCACACACTCTCTGAAGAAGGGTATATTTTACACCAGAGTGTCGAACCGAAATTTTTATCGGTTCGGTTCCGGTTCGGGTTCACGACTTTCGGTTCGGTTCCGGTTCAGTTCCGGGGAGCAAAAAATAACGGTTCAAACCGGTTCGAACCGGTTCGAACCGGTTTGAACCGCTAAATTGAGAATATTTTTTCCGCGTTATTCTGGCAATATACACTATTTACGCCGTGAGACGATTAACTATATAGTTTCTTCGATCGTCCGTGTAATTTACTTTTGTTTTTAGGTACCAAAAATATGAAATTCAGTTATTTAATTTCGACGCAAGAGTAGAAGAAAGTCTACATTAACGTACATAACGTCGTGTTCATACGACTCAACATCCCTTTGTTTACCAGTAACATATATTTTACTTGAATCAAAATGTTTAAGTACAAGACTAAAGAGTTGAGCTTGTTGGTACATACCTGTAAATAGATCAGCTTGAAATTTAGAATTATACTGTATTTTCTTGTCCCTTCTTCGTGTTTAAGTAAAATTCTAAAGTTCAAGCTGATCTATTTACACGGTATAAAATGCTGTCGCGGAGTGTGGCAGGTCGCCTAAAATACCCGTGATTCGTACAACTTTGTGTCGCAGTATTAAAAGTGAAATCGTGATTGTGTCCTTGAACTAAGGAATTAATCACATCTCATAAAATTATGAAATGAGCACCTCGTGGCCATATATATAATAAAATATGGTTTACGAAATACGCTTCACAATATATATGTATATGATGACGACACAACTGAGCTAAACGCATTGAAATTTTCAAAATGTCACAACAGTTTTAGGATAATTCCTTTCAGTCTATTTTTTATAGAAACACCGAGCGTCAATCAAAATGCTTGTTGTTCTAACCAAACATAGTTTACACTCAGCACTGCACGCATGCAACTAATCATGCAGCAAGGAGTAATCGCAATTGTTCACTCTAATCTATACGCACCTTCGCACTCAGATCGAATCAGGCCCAAAATTGCGCCTGCCCAAGAGAACATTTTCTTATACAGGATAATCTGGCATAGCCTGGCTGTTGAGGTGTATGTTGTTGAGAAGATGCCGGTCAATTTAATTTGCAAATGAGCATCACCCTTGCTTATTAATGATTTTAACCCGATAGCGTTAAGGAGCTCATGTCGCAGAAAAGCCGATGTCGGTGGTGTGACTGAAAATTCCTGATTGGTCGATATATGGTCATGACGTCAGAGCTACGTGCCCTCGCGCAGGAATTTCAAACAACCCACAATGCTTACGTGAAACGTGACATCAAGCTTGGAATGGGAGTGATTAAAACTCGACATGTAATGCGAATTAAAGGTAGCCGTATGTCTCAAATGATCTCACTTTTAAAGTAATTCCTTTGCCTCAAAGAAAAAAAATAGGAATTTTAGGCGGGATTCGAATCTACGACCCTTCGGTTGCGACTCAGACGCTTTTAACAAGGTCACGCGAGGCACGCTTGCGCAGCAAATGAGAATGCGATGCAAACGAGGGCCATTAACGCTATCGCGTTCCCCTTTTAAAGGCGAAGCTTAAGCGTCCTCCAAGGTTCTTTTTTGTTAAGTAAAACGAAGTGGTATTTCACGTTCTACTCGACATGGCTGCTACCTAATTCGACACTTTCTGACGGTTTGCGTGCGTAATCGTCATAGTTCCGCCGCGCGCTCCTGTTTACTTTGTTTTTGTCCAGCCCACAGACACATAAAAGTAATGTTCACCACATAAAAGAGGCAATAACAGACTTCTAAATGTTTGAGAAGTTACATGTGTGAGGAACACATAGTTATTCAACCACGGGAAAGAGCTGAGCACGTTGGTTAAACATATGTAGGAGAAACCAGCTGAACACACCAACCGTACATATGAGAGGAGAACGAGAGATCCAGTGGTTGAATGCGTCTCTCTCGTTCTCCTCTCATTTGTACGGTTGGTTCGGTCAGCTGGTTTCTCCTAAATAGTTATTTAAATTAGCTTCAAAATCAGAAATGTGTGTAAGGCTGTCCCATATCACTTACAACGTGCCTGTCGAAGATAAGAAGGCCGGAAAAGATTGGCAGAACACCTTTCAGATAATTTGGGGGCATTGCTTTATGGATGTCGGCCCTTTATTTATGTTGTCAAATATTCAGTTAGTAATTAAATATATTTTTATAATTATCAATAATTTTACTTTATAAAGTTCACATAACCGCTTGAGACCGACGCGGAAGGACGATACTCGAAACTACGCGAGCTGTGGAGTCTGCGTAAACGTGTTTTTCTGTTTGCTGATTGGCAGTGTGAAACATCAGGTTGCAGGGTACGCCAAAAAGGACTCTGTGCTCACATGATAAATTGGAAGTAAAATACACGAAATGTTCAAAAAGAGAGAGATAATTAATGTTATTTTCCCAAATAATCCTTTACAGAACGCCTTATTGCAAAAAAAGATGCGTAAAGATGCACGCAATGAAATTCATAATTTTACATAAATAGCGCGAAGGACATACAAAGATTCTTAAAATCTTAGTATAAATCACATTTCATCAGCTTGCATGAGCTCGAAACTTCGCGAAATACTGCCTCAGGAGGCTAATGTTATATTCGGTTTTACCTGCACTTGTTTTGGGCCCTCACTTTACGACACTATGCTTGAATAGTCATGCCCTCTAACATTTCTCTAGGCTGCCATATATCATCGCGAGACTGCTATAAATACTGCACAACTTTACAATTAGGACATCTATTGCTAGTGTTGCGAACATCACATTTCACCAGAAAGCTCAACTGTTTAACATGGTATGCACGTGACGTCATCACACTATAGGCTGGTGGTCATTGTGATTTCTTCTTGCTGAGAAGATCGAATTCGATGGTGCAAAATGCACGCTGCAAGAGGTTCAAACTCAGTGAAAGCCAATTAACGGCGCGAGCGTTTGGCACGACAAAAACGTGCTTTTTGGCAAGAGCGTTTTTGCAAACAAAGTAGTTTCCAGGGCCACGTTTTTTGGTCTGCGCCAAAGGTGCGGGGAAGAGGAACCTTTGCAACACAGAATGCTTTTAAAACTAACCCCCACCTCCCCCCCCCACACACACACACGCACGCACACACACACACACTTTTTTTACAGCGAAGCAGTTAAGGGCTAGTTTCCCCAGTATCGTGTCCGTCGCCAAACAAATGATGACACCGAACTCTAGACAGCTACTGCCATCTATAAGTGACGACGGCAACCAGACAACCGGCTTGCCGGTTGTCTGGTTGCCGCCGTCGCGCATAGATGGCCGGCAACCTCTCCAGCCTTTCCCTCTGGCTTGCCGACTTGCGGCCGGCCATTACTTCATTCCCACCATAGTACAGCTTCGCTGGTCTTCCTTCTTCGCCAGAGTGGATAGGCTGAAAGTATTCCTGAGGAATTGCCTCCTCCGTTTGTGTGTGCTAATTCGACAATTTTAGTTGTCACTTGTTAGAAGCAACCCTTCATTGCTCTTATTTTGCACCCCGTGAAGTTTAAAGGGGTCATAAAACGGTTTCGGGTTGGAATGTTCATGACTTTGAAGAGGCGTAATGGTGCTAGTCTGGCCCAAGTATACTCGCACAGGCCGCCACTGATTCAGAAGCTTCTTTGTCGCTGTGAAATTGCGAGGATAAAATGAGACCATTTATTTTAGTCTTGCCTTCGCAAAGATTGATGTCGTAATTGCGGGATCAAAACCACCCGCCTGATGACAGTCGAGCGCGGCTCATGGATTGGACAGGAGAACTGCATGAGCACTGTACATCGGCTCGTAACAATCAATGCCTCGGCGGACACTTGGGTGGTGGCTCGTGTCCAACCACTGCGGTGATGAGAATAGTTGGACTCTAACAATGCCTGGAGCTCAGCACGCGTTTTGTTCCTTTGCAACCAGAGCGCGGGGGTATGATTAACGTTGACGGCATAAGATAGGCACCAGGCCACGTGGCCGCTTCTGGCTCCGAGTTGAGGGGATCAACGATGCTCATATTTTTCTAATTTTTTGGCCACTGCCATTGCCTAGAAAAAAGAGCAAAGCCAAGTTCAATCAGTTATTAACGTTAGGGAGTGATCCTGAGTAGTATTTAGTGATGTATGGAAATAATTTTATAGCTCCTTTAAGCAAGATACAGAGGGGGTCGAAACTTGGGCAATAACTTGAGAACGACGCTGGTGTGAGAGTGGCAGTGACTGCCAACGTTCGGATGTCCCTCTGAGGTCACTAAAATCTTCTTCTTTTTTTTGGTATTTCTTCTGTACGCACATGGAGTTCAATGTAACGTCATATTAATAAGTCGCATTTAGTCATTTTAATACTTCTATTCTCGGGAACATCTTTCGGATGCAGTTCAGCAACAACGAACAAATGTTTGGGTGCCTCAATGATGTAAAATTGGTCTTGCAACATATATTTGCATTTTCAATGAATACTGTTAAGAAATAACCCCTGACCATGATAGCTTGCGAAAACATTTAGTAGTTTTCCCTCCGCGCAATAGCAGATGCAGAAAAAATAAAGGAAAAAGACAACTGTCGCTCCCTTCCTCAACTCGTTATTTGAACAAGTGGTCATGTGATCTGACGCCAATTATATACCGTCAGTGTTCATCATCGTCATGCCCTAGGGCAGTGGTTCTCAACCGTTAATGTTTCGCGAACCCCTTGTAGGTCGGCGGAGATGATGAAGGACCTTGTTCGTGGTCAGGGGAAGGTAAAGGTATAAGATAAATATGATAATGATTTAATAAATTGATATAACTAGGGGCTGTGTGAAGTAGACCTCTCTCATTGACATACACACGAGAAAATTCATCCGAAAATTGGAACTTTTCTTCTTAATTTGAAAAAAAAATAGAACTTTTATTGCCAGGCTTGATTGATGAGGCAGAGCTTCGGTGACCCCTACAATGCCTTCGCGGACCACAAAGGGTCCGCGGACCCCCATTTAAGATGTACTGCGTTAGGGTTTGGAAAGCAAAAGCTTATGCTGAGTTTCAGATATTGTTAAAGTTGGGCTATTATAATGTTTAATTTACATGAGCCTTTACCGGAATGTTTGGCGATGCTGATTGTCATGAACCCGCGCACTCGACAAGAGGTTATAAAAATCGCTTACGTCACGGTGTCACGTGACTCTTGGTGAAAAATCGAGATGTCATGTTACGTCATGCTGTCCATAAGGTTAATACATCCAGTGACTACCTCAAATTAAATCGAGTTAACGCAGTGAGTCACGTGACGTCACGGGGTCACGTGACATCTTACTTGACAACATGTTTTGACACCATGACGTCACGTGACAACGTGACACGTGTTTAATCATAGTGCCAATACAAAAGCGCCACGAAAACCCACAATTTACCATACATTTCAATTTTGATTTGATCAATAGATAGAAATACAGCCGCCAATCTTTTTTATTTCCATGTGTTCATTTTGTGATACGAACAAAAAATAAAAAATACCTTGAACCGTTTTGAACCGGTTACCGTTATATATTTTTCCGGTTCGGTTCCGGTTCAGTTCCAGGATGGCGGCGAAGATTTCGGTTCGGTTCAGTTCCGGTTCGGCTAAAAATAACGGTTCTGTTCCGGTTTTCGGTTCGGTTCGGTTCCGGTTCGACACCCTGTTTTACACCCCTTGTCCATTATACGACACCCCAGTACTTCAGTTCGACCTACAGCGCACTGTCGTCGAACAGATGGCCCCAAATTTTACGAGGAGCTTGAGAACGGGTATATTTACATTAATAAGCAACTAAAGTGGGTATCAAAGACTACAGAAGAAAAAAAAAAACATATTTCGCAGTAGGGCTAAGAAAACCCGGATTACTTTTTCTTTGTAGTCTGTAACACGTACAGAGCGCGACACTGTTAGCGCGAACAAGCGATCGCTAGTTTTTTAGGTCTTTCTCTAAAACCGAAAGGCTGTCATCAAAGATATTATTGTTATAGAAAGAGTTCATCTAGGGCTCTAATATAAGGGGTAAAATTGTGTGCCCACGAATACTCTTTCCTAATAAAATGCGAAAAGGCGCCGATGTCGTGTTCGCGCTAACAGTGTCGCGATGTGTACATTAGATAATTTAATAGGTTGTACCACTCGGCTATTAAGCCGCTCGTGAAAGTTGGTACCGTCGGTTCGAGGTCAGCGCGCACTACGTCGAGCTGAAGTTTTGGAGTCTCGTATATGTGACAAGAAGTGTAAGAATATTTCCTTTCTTTCTGATAGTGCAGGCGGCTCTTGCGTAGGGCGTGCTAGGCGGTTGGTAGATCTCCACACTCAACAATGGCGGAAACACGCTGCACGCCACGCGACGCCAGCGTCGTCCTGCGCTCGGCGTGTTTCCAAGTCCACCTTCGATAGAGAGCCTGTCCATTATTGTTCGTTTGGATGTAAAACACAAATAAATGTACGCGTTAGCTCTACGAACGCTCCGATGTCGACAATATTAAGGCGTCCCGATAGCGGCTGTTGAGTCGGGGGCGGTCTTAATGCCGCGGTATGTTTGTTCAGTAAGCACATCTTGGAAATAATACGTATATATTTCGGGGCAAAACAAGCCAGACAATGGCGTTATCTAAGTTGTATCAGACATTGAGCGTGTCTCATGGTTCGACCTGATTAGTAAATAGTGATGTTTTTGTGCCGATCGTAGTGAGTAGTGACATCGGCCGGGAGAAACCGCAAATAGCCTGGATTTACCTGCACAGTTTCATGATGGGAGGCAACGCGCGTGCTATTTTCAGTTCTGACAACTGCATTAAAGTAAGTTAATTATGTATACTCCTTTTCCTATTGAGTACCAATATAAGTACTACCGCTGCCATCTCTACGATAAGAAAAGCAATTCAAGCATATCGCCAAAACTGTATCGCGAGGGCGCTCGTTGCTCTCTTTGCGCGCTTCCTATCAACGCTTAAACCAATCACGTACATTTTTGAGTTCGGCCTGATTATGCGATTATTTTTCTGCTTGTGATTGGTTTGCCGACAATGGTAAAGGCACGAAGCAGTTGATTTCGTTTATTCTATTACTCGAAGGAAGAAGTCGAGCGCTTAGCTTCTTGTGTGCTGCACTTAACAAAAACCCATAAACAACGGACCCATACGCCCATAGGCCCATATCTATTCTTCCGTGTCTGTCCTTGGCACTTGAAAAACATATATTAAATACAATGACCGCGTTTCTTGAAACGTTTAGCTTGTTATCACCATCCCAATACGGCTTCATCACGGGGCGTGGCACCCAATCGCTCCTTGAGGAACTCGTGGACACATTAAACACAACTCTCGACAAAAATAAGTTTTCCTGCGCACTCTTTCTAGACGTCTCTAAAGCATTTGACTCTATCAGTCATAAAATACTACTGAAAAAAATTTACGACTATGGTTTTAGGGGTACCTTTTTTCATATTCTTAAAGATTTTCTCTCATGTCGTACGCAATATGTTTCACTTAGTAAGGCCCGTAGCATTAGCGTCCTTTTGAAAGCAGGAGTACCTCAAGGATCTGTTTTGGCACCATTATTGTCCAATTTATACGTGAATGACCTCGCTAAAAGTGTTGCTGGATGTGAAATCTAGCAGTACGCGGACGATACGTTATTCATCTCACGCCATATAGATCTATCAAATGCAATTTCTTTATTACAAGACAATGCCACTCGGGTATTAGACTGGTTCGAAGCAAACTGTATTAAAGTGAACATTCATAAGACACAACTAATGCGTTTCAACGATCTCTTAAAGGTGAAATGCCCAGTCATTCCTTTCGTGTTTCATTCGTCGAAGTGCGCGCAGTGCACATGTACTCCGCTTGAGTTCAATCAAACAATCAAGTATCTAGGAATTTATTTTGAGAGTGATTTATCTTGGGACTGTCATCTCAGTTACATTGCCAAAAGATTGCGAAGTGTCTCATGCATGTTATATTCTACTAAGACGTTTCTACCTTTTCCAATTCGAAAGATGATAGTCAACGCGCTGGCTCACAGTTTATTGCGCTATGGAATTACTGTTTATGCCAACTGTTCTATGCTCTGGCACAACAAGATTGATACTATTTTAAAAAGTATTCTGAAGGGAGTAGCGTACACCTTTCTGTCGACGCCAAGTGATGAGTTGTTTGAGTCTTTGTGTCTACCTCGTTTTTCAGCCCTATTTAAAAGATGTGTAATCAGCAAACATTACTGGTTAAGTTCCTTTAAGTCAACCCGTGTTCTAGAACGAAATCTGAGAGAAGGTGAACGTTTCGTTATTCCGCGTGTTTTATACAAAGTATGGAAAACGTCATCGCTCATTTTATGTCCCTGATCTGTTTGAAAGCGTATCAGATTTGTTCTCAGATATTGATTCAAAGCGACAATTAAAAAAAGTTTTAAGGACAATATGCTAAAGCGATATATCCTGTGTCATGAGTTTAAATCTTCTCGTCCCATTTTTCAGCTTCCTTCGTTCGTCTGTTCTGCAGATTATGAACCAACAAATTCAGAATTTAGTTTTACTTTGTTTCATCTTGCTAAAGTTACAGTTCCTTGATGCTTTCAATGGCTTTTCATCAGTTGGTGATATAACCTGCAACTTCGGCATCGGGTTTCTTTTGTTGTGTCTTTTGTGGTTCTCTCTTATTGGTGGTTATGTGACAATATCTTGCATGTGTTTGATCCATTCTGTTTAATTTTTCCCCAATAACTGGAATGTTGTTTTGAACTTATCATTTTGCGTATTAGACTGTGCTTTATAGTATTTCTGTTATTTTACGCCGCTGCCGGGTCCAGTCGCACAAGCCGCTATTGGCTTTTGACAGACCAGCATTCACATGTAATTGAATTGAAAGCTGCAATAAAATGATTGATTGATTGATTGATTGATTGATTGATTGATTGTAAAAAGGGTGAAAGAATTGTGTAAGTTAGGAAACACGCCCTTGCATTGAGGGTGTGCTAATGATTTACACCCCTCACACGCTTTCTTTACGCCCCACTTGTAGCAATGGTCTCTGAAACCGTCTAAAAAGGCTGTTTTGGCGAATTTTACGTTCTTCATTCATAGGTGGGATAGAGGCGTAATGATGACGCAGTCTAATACAACCATTATTTCATAGCCATTCACATTTTTTTTTGTTTTGATGAAACTGTTGCTGATATGCAGCGCTACAAACATCGATTGTGATTAATCGCCACACAAAGTCACATATGATTAGGGAGTGCTACATAATCAGTTTTATATGTTCGATTTAGATTTAGAAAACATCTTCGCTCCCAAAATATGAAATAAGGGAAATTAATAACCCAGGCAGCACACATTATTGCGCCGATATCGTCCTCAAATCGGAAAGATTGTGCCGATACCATTTTGATCCAGCCGATATCTGTGAAGTGTCGGATGGGTCTCACCGCCGCCATTCTGACACACCATACCCTGTCGCCGTTTTGGTTGAGTGTCTTGTGTGTTTTTTGTGAATCGATATTGAAAAGATATTAAGCAAAATGAAATCTCTTTAATTTAGCCAGAGAAAGACATACGAAGAAGAAAGGGAGATTAGCTGCATTTTTTATCCCGTTCTACCTCGACTTCTGTCAAGACTCCCCACGTTTTTCTTATAATAATAATAATAATATTCAAGAATCAAGAATCAAGAATAATTTTAATTAGGTGTCCAGGAACGACCATGCGGTCTTGGTTCAGGCGCACCGAAACTTACACACCACAAAAAAGTGGAGAGAAAAAAAAGCATAAAAAAACTCAGAGCAGATTTGATATAAAAGATATGATACATACAGGGACTCAATCCGTAACCGTAACCGAAACCGGAAACCGTTTAGGAACGAAATTTTTTCAGTAACCGTAACCGGAACTAAACCGTTATTTGAAATTTAGAAAGACCGTAACCGTAACCGGAACCGTAAATTATTGACCAGAAACCGGTTTTAACCGATATTAACCGAAAAATAAAAATATTAGTTTTTCTCAAGTATGACCTGGATGAGGGATCTTAAAATGTCGTGGCCATTTGACAGAGTTACTATCCGCGAGTGGTGCATCTGGTAATACATTTCCGTTCAAGCTAACTTTAGGATTAAGAATACTTAGTTGGAATCAGTCTTGGGTAGTAACGCGTTACTGTAACTTCGTTACTTTTTTGGTAACTTGTAACTGTAACGAGTTACCTTTTAAAAATGTAACTTGTAACTGTAGTTCTATTACTTTTTTCTAAGGTAACGATGAAGGTAACGACGTTACTTTTGTTGTTACTTTCCCGTTTTTTTTTTTTGTGAATAACATATCATTGAACAAGTACATATCCAGCTATTCTTGCACTTTCCAAATTGTCTCTTCCGACATTTCGAATGTCAAGTTGGCCTTGCACAAACTTAAAAATACGTTGTCCCGACCCGAACATAGCCACGTGTAGTTGTGATGCAAAAAAATGTAGTTCTCTTTACGCACGCGCGTGTACTTTATGACTGCACACTTACATCTTAGTATCTTGAAGCAGTATCGATGCTGCGGTTGTTCTTTTTTCTGCGCGAACGCTTTTTAATCGGGTGAATTAACCGTAAAACAACAATACATACGGAGGGTACTGCGAATGTTTCGTATTTTGATTAGCGCCACTGCTCCGCTCTGCGCATGCTTCGTATTTTGATTTCAGCCACTACTCCGACATGGTGTCAACAGTCGAGGCAAAATTTACTGCAGTTTGCGCGGGGTTTGCTGGTTACTCTGGTTGCGCGAATCTGTTCAGCAAGGGCAGGTACGTGTTCGCCATCAAACGAGGGAAAGTTTCAGACACTAATTTCGAGAAGCACTATGATACAATATGAAGTAAAAAGCGTACTTTTTTACTTTTATTCAATAAAACTTGGTGAGGGGCGTTTTCGAGTATTTCCTACATTTTTCGTGTTATAGAAAAGTAATTGAAAAGTAACGTCGTTACTTTTTAAAAGTAACTGTAACTGTAACGAGTTACTCTTTTGATGCGGGAACTGTAACGGTAACTTCGCTACATTTTTCTGAAAGTAACTGTAACTGTAACGAATTACTTTTTAAAAGTAACTTACCCAAGTCCGGTTGGAATCAGCGGTCGACCTTATAATAAAAAAAGAAATTATATTTCTAAATCTGCCACACTCCTACATCGCTACATGTATTCAGTACGTGCCGCCTTCAGGGTGTTAACTAATAAGTTAGAATTCTCAGATGTCCATCCGACTCGGTTCTATCAAAACCACCGATGTTCCTGACGTGCAGCAGTCAGTAAGAAGAAACGAGGTAAATTGACCATCATGCAGAGCTGGCGGAAAAGAAAATCTGGTATTCATTTATTCTGAAACGTGTCGCGAATGACGATTTTGAAACAACACAGAAAAAAAAATAAAAAGTCAGAGGTTTCACATTGGCGTTTTTTATGATATATACTATATATATATATATATGCTCGGGCTGAGAGCGGCGGAAGGAACGAGGAAACGTCCGAAGAGCTTCGGAATATTTTTTTTCCTTCCCGTGCCGAGACATTTCTTCAAACCGAGTGGCACCTGCCGCCGGCACTGCCACGCATCTCAGCATCTCAGCATGACGAGAAAAAATTCCAAGGAGAAGGATGCCTCGTCTTCGATAGCGAGAACGCACTTGGCCGCCGATGACGGAGCTGCCTTCGTCCAACAGACAGGGGATGCGATTTCCGCCTCCTTCGCCTCAACCTTGGAAGCTGCCCTGCATCCAATCGTCGACGCCCTAGCCGGTTTCACCCCACACGGCAAGCAGTCTCAGCAGTCCCTGTCGCAGAACTCTGAACGCGAGCTATTCGAACGACTGCACGTAAGCTCGAACATCCACAGATGCGCCAAGAGATCGCTTCCAGCAATGCCGGAGCCCTCCCCTGCTGTCGCCGGAGGCTGTTAGGTAAGCAACCTGGCACAGCCAGGTTATTACGTAATAGCTGTCCGCAGAAGCCTTCGGACGTCCGAATTCTGCGTTAGCAGACAGATTTTGTTTCTCTGCTTCCGAACTATCTTGCGTAAAGTTGGTTGAATGAATGTGTACTGTTATCGTAAATCTTGGCTTGTGATCGCGGCTTTGTAGATTATCTTATTCGTTTTGCTGGAGAGACGCAAATGACGGGCATAACAAAATCGCTTGCATATTCCGCATACCTTGCAAAGCACTTCCAGCCACCTGGCGAAAAGCGCGAAACACGGAGTCCGCACCGTCCCGATTTTCCAGTATTTTACCTGCTCTTTAGAGCAGTTTGTACCTGCTAGTAGGTATGTCTACTGAAACTTGAAACTAGGGGCAGTGCCAGAGAGCAAAGAGACAAAGTTCGAAAGCTTGCTCGCCCTCCTCAATTTCTGAACGTTCAAGTGATTGTACTGTCATAATGCACAACGCCTCTTCCCAAATAAAAAAGTCGCTATGTTCACTACGTAAAAAATGGTCTCAGTTCATGCATCTGTGGGCAGGTAGGAAATTTTGCCCAAATTTATTCACACCGCACGATGAGCGCAACACTGGAAACGTCAGATCAACACGAAGCATAAAAAACGGCAGATTTAGGACAAATAATTCGGAGTTCATTGTTCAATTAAAGCGACGTAATTTTGTTGAAAAACGCCCGCAGCTTTTTACTCACGGTATGCGTCGGGAATCTTCCACATTTTGAAACTGAACGGAGGAAGATTTACTTTTAAAACGCTCGCTGCGTCCTCCCGGACCAGTTTGACTGGATCAGCTGACGACGACGGAACTGAACCCCACAACAACCGATCTGCGCTCCGTGTTAGTGTGGGGGTCCACTTCCAAGCACCGCACCACACATACCACGAACGTTTCAGTTCTTTGTCGCATCGCCGTGTTGCACCAAACAGAACGAGATCACCGAAGTCAACGCAGCGCTGTCGTGAACGTTGGCTTGTGGTTGCGCACTCGTGGACCTGTGACTCCCTTCGCTCTCCGAGCACACACGACGATTACGAATGATACTTTCCGTCTTCCGGGAACATCACAGGGGCACTTCTCCGGTCACGTCTTCGCTATGTACTCGCAAACCGCGCAGCTTCTCGTCACTGCTCTATTCTCGTGTACCGTCAAACCAAAACAATACCGGCGCCATGTTTGACGTGCGTTGTTGCCAGAGCTCACCGGAAGTCAAGACGCTGCGTCGTTCAACTCAGCAGCGAAGTCAACAAAAAGAGCAAATCCAAGAGTGAGGGGCGGGGCGTAGTTCTCCTCCGCGGGGGTCGAAAGAGCGGGAGTTTCATATGTGGAGAGGTCTGACTCCGACTAAATTACGTCCTGTGACGTAAGCATTTTTAAAATAATTATTTTTTTCGCGGAAAATTTGTTTTGTGACATGCTTGTCCCAATGAGGCTGTTTAAAAAATACGCCGCGTCCTGTCTAGTTCTCCCTTCGTTTTCGTCCTGGTTGGTTTTGGCGTATTCCACCATGATGCAAAACCAACTAGCCCAACCAGCCATCCTTAAAAAATACTTTTTTCTTTGCAGTTACTCTTTAACAACTAGCATGTGCTTTTTTTCATAACACCTTTTTTTACAACAATTGTAGCCTTACACGTCACCGGTGACGTCATATGGGTACGGGATTGTACGGCTTGGTGTGGACTGGGTTTTAAATGCGAGCCGATGCCCATCCCAGGGCAGAAGGGAACAACGAACCTGTAGAGTCGTCCTTCTCCTAGCTTATGACAAATTCCACTGGTCGTTTTGGAGGGCGCCGGAACCAGTTGACCGGATCCTAGACGGAGCACGCGATCCGAACGGAGTCGCTCCGCCTCCGGATCCCCCGTGAAACATGACCACGTTTCCGGGATCGGCGGATGCCCTCCAATCATTCACTTCCTGGGAACCCTCTTTCCGCGGTCCCGGATCTGGAAGAAGATGTTTTCGAAAACGCGCTGCTAACACGTGTTCAACGCACGAGCAAAGCTAATCCTGATGTGAAATATGCGTCTCGATAAGCGATGTGCGTCAGCGTAGCCCACTTGCTTCTTCATCGGAATGCTCGTGAACGGCGTCCAAGCACGTCCCGATTTTCGGCCTGTTCTGCGGAGATACGAAAAGGCAGTCGAATTGATGCGGCATATGCAAGCAATCCTCGTCGTCGTTGCTATTCGAGCCGCTGTTGCTGGAGGAACTGCTCGAGCAACTTGACGACGAACTGACATAAAGCAACAGCAGCAGTAAAGAGGGCAGCGCCGGCGGCACTTCTCGAACGGCCATTACGAATTCTTCCGAGGAGAGATCGCGAGATTTCCGGCGACTTCTCATGTGCGCGCAGAGGGCTGGCCAGGCTGGCTTCCGACCGAATCCGCCGCAATTATTGGAGCGACTTTTCTGGTATCCGGATCGAGATCTGGAGTGGGAGCTGATCCAAAACGACCGGTGGAACACGTCCGCCTCGATCCCTATCGCCCAGTGAAATAGACGCACTACAGAAAAGTCGATCCCGGAGCGTTCCAAAACGACCACTGGAATTCGCCATTAGAGAAATCGGGTTGAAGGAAGTAAGGGATTTCGGAGGAGCGGCCGGGCCCTGCACCTGCCCCCATTGTGTGCATACGTTGTTAAGGAAACATTTTAGAACCTGAGGAGAAATCACCTTGATGTTAGTTTTCAAATATTTACTTCGTTTTCTCTAAATCGCGCCCTGTATTCTCCGTTGTCATTTTATGGGAGAGCAGAGCAATTTATAAAACATTGTCCAAACGTATTCAGACTTTCTGTACATTTAACCACGTCTTATTGAAAGAGGTCTCCGGCCTCGAGTAACAAAAACCAACTATAACAGTTTTTAAAATTATTTTTATCTTCTCAGTTTGCGTCGTAATATTACCTATATAAGCGGGAAAAAATGCTACGCCTTTTTGTAGAATTACTGAGTTAGATCCCGGCCACTGCCCGTTTGAATTCGGATTATCATCGCACAGGAGTGCGTAAAAGGGACTATAAAACTGTTTTCTTATAATCGTCAGATACTTGTAGTTCGTAACCTATATAACGCGTATCAACTTGTTTTGCCTCGCACGAGCAGTCGCAGAAAATGTTGAATAAAAACAAGTTGCTCTCGCACCTTTAAATAGAAAAAAGCGGCCACAAGTTTGAAGATACGAGGGTGATTCAATAAATAAGGTGAACTTTTTCGTATAAGGACTTCTAATACAAATAGAAGCTTCGTTTTTTTTTATTTTTTACGTAGTCTCCCAGCATTGTCACACATTTCTCCCATCTGTGCACAAGCTTTCGTATTCCCTCAGCGTAAAAATCTTTAGACTGATGTCTCAGCCAGTCGCTCACAGCACTTTTGACTTCATCGTCACTTTCAAACTTCGTGCCTCTCGTGAACGTTTTTAGCCCACTTGTAGACATTTTTTTAGCTGAAACATGTGGCACCATACACAGTTGACGTTTTCCCATAAATTTCAACGGGTTTGCACCCTTCAGCAACCAAAAACTTTATAACTGACCGCTGTTCAATCCTGGAGTACGCTTCTTGGTCGGCCATCTTTGTTACTCGGTAAAATTCTCTCAGTTTTTTCTTTTTTTTATTGTGCATAAGAAATTAAATTCATGTGGAAAAGTAGTAAAACAATAAAAATAACAAAAAAGTAAGCTTCTATTTCTATTAGAAGTCCTTATACAAAAAAATTACCTTATTTATTGAATCACCCTCGTATATGTCGTGTTGTCTGTTTTTTTTATATTTTCTCCGTCCCACGTTTTACAAGTACAGTATGTTGCTTTCCAAAGAGCTCGCCTGCCCTACGCATTTCTTGCAGATGATGTTCCACCAATGATCATTACAGCCACGCGCTGCGGTTGTCAGTGAAGTTGCACGAGCCGCAATCCGCAGATTGATAGACTTTGGCAGTTCCCGTCACCGCCGTGATTGAACACGAGCGTAAATACGAATGTCCCGCAAGGCATCGAATATGACCAAGCCCAAGTATAGTGCTAACGCAGTGCTCGATTCCACCGCATGGAGCACATTCAAATATCTATCACCACAGTTCAGAAGGTATACCCGCGGTATATCAACATTGTGGTTTCCTGAAACGGCTTCAGCAAGCTTTACGTAGGAGCGACTGCAAGAAAGTGTTCGCTTGTATTCTTAAAGCTATACTGCAACAAAAAGAAAAAAATATGTCACAGCTCAAAGGCATTGCATGAGACAATACAATTTCCATAGTTCTGTCAGCATGCTTCTTTAAAATGCTCAACCTTTAAACTCAGTGTAGTCTGACGGCCCCTTTTATTATTACTGTATGATGCACGTAAATATCCCACGTTAGCTGCCGCACTGCACTGGCAAAACTGTCCATCTACGGTGAGGACAGTTTCAATCCAGGCCAATTTTTACTGCCCAGACCTCCACACAGAAAATTTGCCCCTTTGGCTTCGAGACATGTCGAATAAAGTGCTTTGCCACAAACATCCAAAAGCGTAAACGACATTTTTTTTTCTTCAAATTTTATTACGGTGTTGCTTTGTTTTGTTCTTGGAGCATGTACCTGGATGAACGCGTGGAACTTCTACATAGCTGTAAAACAAGCATCTGAAGAACGAAGGCTGCTTTTTATATTCAAATACTACAAGTTTAAATTACATTCGTGCCAGTCTCTTTATAGCCGGTCGTCGCACTAAAGTGACCTGTTCCAGAAATCACTGTGTAAAGCACGCTGAAAACACCGCGTCATCCAAATTGTCCCCCTTCAGCGGGGACATAGGAAGCCTCGCTTCTTAAAAAAAACTGATTTCACGCCGTTTAAATACAGTGTTGTAGGCGTTACCGAACAAAAAACAACGAAATACGTTACTCGTTACTTGCAAATAAAAGGAACGCATATTACCTACCTACATTACCTGAAAATAAAAATAACGCGTTACCGATACCGTTACGTTTAAAAAGTAACGCACGTGACTTTTGTGTCGCGTTTTTAAAATTATGAATTAACAAGTTTTACTTTTTTGACGATACAGCTATGCATAAGCGCCATATTTCAAGAATCATGATGTCCACCCAGAAACTGAACGTAATTACCTTATCATCATTTTACGGTTGCACCTCTATACTCACAATAAAAAACGCAACAAAATGCACAAATTTATATGGCGTGGCACCTAGAAACACGAAAAAGAATTTAACTGTAATTTGTTTTGGTCTTGGGAAGAAAATGTAACGAGTAACGGAACTACTTTACACGTTACTCGAAATAAGTAACGTAAGTACGATACCCGCTACCGTTTTGAACATGCAACGAGTACGCTACAACGTTACCGGAAATAGCAACGCGTTACCGCCAACCCTGTATAAATATTCCGATATTTTCCCCTTTTTTTGACAGCTTATCCGATTAGAAATAATTGCCGAAGGTAAAGTTGTAGAGGCAGTGAATGAAGCTCACAGGTCGCACAAAATTAGGTAATTTTATTTGTATTCAAACACGGGCGCCGATGGGGTCCTTCGAGTAACATGAAGAAGTATGCGACGGCACAGTACCTCCAATAAAATAAAAATCTTTCAATGTATTTACAAGCAGTGCCCATAAGGGTCGGAGTGACGTTGATCGGACGTGACAGGCCACATCTCTCTCCCGAAAGCAGCTGTCAAAGAATGCGAGCTTGACCCACTGATCGGCATTTATGCTGAGCAGGTGCTGGACATATAGAGTTAATATAATCTACGCTAGAGGTTCAAGTGGCGCTAGTGTGCTGACGCAAATTGAAGCAGACAGCAACCAGTCCGAAATTGACTTCCGGTAATGCATTTCTATGGGAAAAAGTGAGTGCATTTTCTCCCTGCGCTCGATCATAAGAGCAAATATCCCGAATAATTCATACGTACATGTAGCTTGGAACAGTTCTCAGTCAGGCCGACGAAATAATTGGTCAGTTACGGAGTTTTTCTTTCAAATTCATTGCATTAAAAACAGTGCTAGAGCGGCTTCGTACGTGTTTTTATGTGCACTGTCGGACACTGCTAGCGCGAACACCACGTCGGCGCTTTTCAGCATGGGGAATATACGTGCCAAACGAACGAAGGACATCTGGAAATTAAGGACTGCAAGAACTACACAGTAACACTGGATCAGCCACTACCCGTGCATGTACGATCAAAATAAATTGAAGGCCATGTAATATCTTCCGATTTTAAATAAGTAAGTACCGCTTTATTCGTTCTGCCCTGTGCGAAGATGCTTGTTTTAAGTTCAAAATATCACCCGCACGCTCGAAATCTTTGAGAACAAGTGCCCGATAAAAGCTGCCCTGTAGAGAAAACAATACGAAGAGACACCTTTCACAGCCCACGTACTTTATTATTTACGTTTTGTATGTTTTTATCCGCTCATGCACGACGGGGTCATTTTCATACAGTGACAGGATTGTCATATTATCAATATGTAAGCGTCACCGGAATGCTGGCGAGCCTTGAACACACTCTATATACTCCTTTCGATTGTAATTTTGCTTTGAATCGTCGCTTGTTTTTACCCACCTGCTGCGGAAAACATGTTTGGGACTGAAATGTAGCGAAGTTAAACATCGTTCACTGATGAAGAAAAATGCGCTAAATAAAGCAATTACACTTTCACAATGTTAAGTAAGGTACATACAATCGGTAGGACCCAAATAACTAAAGTGCTCCGTGTTATTTTCCGGCGAAGAGACAAAATGCACCCACGTTTTCCCATAGGAATGCACAGAAGCACCGCCAAAGTAGACAGGTTGCTCTCTGCTTCAATTTGCGTCATGGAAGTCGCATAGACACTAGCGCCAGTTGGACCTCTAGCGTACATTATAATAACTCTGTGGCTGGACAGATGTACGGCGCATTGTTCACGCAGGCTGGAATGGCTTCAAAAGAGGCCGTCGCGCGTGGCCCCCAGGCGACGGGGGAATAAGAGAAAAAAGAAGAAAAAGAAAGAAAAAAGAAAGAGAGAGAATAAGTCTCAGCCGAACGCTCACTCAGCGTTCGCATATGTCAGCCGAGCGCTGCGTCATTTTTGTTGTCCTCATCGGTGTAGTTCTAAACTAAGCCACTTGGGCAAAGAACCGCAATATTATTTGCCCACACGCTCATTATGTAATGGTCGTAAACCCATCTGACCACAAAATATTTAATCTTAGCCAGGAGGTGTCCTCACGTAACATGACCGCCTTCAACTTTCGTCAGGAATTTTGTTTTTTCGCGCTCCGCAGGTGCGTACACAATGCGGAACGATGTTTAGGAAACACATTTGCATGCGCTCCCATGAAGCTTGAAGTCGTTTATGGCATAAGTAGGATTAAACTGTATACCGCGTCACCATTTTTTTTACGCGGGACACCAAAGCCCAACGAATACGATAAGTAAAACAGTTTTCTTTCTTTTTTTGCTTCGGAAAGATGCCATCATTTTAGATTTTGAGCTATTCAGACAAATTATCTCTGCACTAATCTACCATTCTAGAAATAACTGCTGCCACCTGGCCGAAAACGAGGTTTAAGGATTTTCAGGACGAAACAATTCTCTCATCAGGAACGAGAGGGAAGAAGCGTCTTAAAACGATTTCAAGGGCCAAAGATAGCCAACAATAAGCACAAAGGGGCGTTGGGGGTGATCGCAGTTCAATGGAGCCAAGAGGGTCTAGCTTCCATACTCGAGGGAGTGCCCGTGCTCGCTTGAACACGCACTTACATCTTTATCTCTTAAACCGGCGATTTTCTGAAATGGTCCACTGTGCATTACATTTACAAATGTTGAAGGCTATGCAAATTTTAGTAATTAAGCGTAATCATATTTGTCATCTCGGCCACAACACCGCAGCAAATGGTTGCCCGTTGTCGGGGCCGAACTTAGCAATGGGTTCCTAGCTAAGGGATTATCCATGAGAAGCTTGTTCCCGACTCGATGACGAAGAGTGTTCTGTTAACGTTATAATAGTGAACAGGAGGCAAAAAAGACGGTCGGCGGACGTGGACGCTAGAGAAGTGGAGTGAAGACAGCTTTCGGGACTTGAGCCCTTTGTTCCTCTTGGGGAATGTCCGCCTGCAGGACGCCTTCTATCTTCGAGGAGCGCCCTCCCTCTGCTGAATTCTGCGCCTCTTCACGAAAAGTTGCATCATTAAGCCCTGGACGTTGTGCAACACGTTGCAAGCCTCTATCCTAGCCCTAACACATTGAAAACTTAGAGACAATCTCTCACAAACCCCGGAATCGTGAAGCAAACAAAAAACACAAAAACACTGCAAAAAACAAATTGCATTTTTGACATTTTTTATTATTAAAACGGTGCTCAACTGCAACTTGAGAAATGCTCGTGAACACGTCTTGCTATTTCCGAGTGCTTTTGAACTCTACTTGACATTCCTTTTATGCTCATTTAATGTCGTTAATACATCTTTATGTTTGACCTACATTCGTAGACCCACAAGCTAGAGGTATGTCACACACGACACTGGTCCTGCAACAAACTGATTTTTTCATTATTTGCCTCTTTGCATTCCCTCGTACCGGCTTGAAATGGCGTCATCCTGTTCAACTTGAAAATCGAACTAAACACCGGTATCAACACCAAGGTTGTTCGGACAGGCACAGGCGCACAGGTTTGGCCCGCGTGTCATGGTTCTGTGAAGTCTTTGTAAGGTCGAGTCCCCTTCCATCTTCTCTTTTGTGTCTGAATGTGTCTGTGTGTCTTCCATTCTCTCACCACAGCAGCGGACAGATGGCTTCACTAAAACTCACCCAGATGTACACAAATATCCGTCACCAACCGCCGCGCGTTATTGAGAGGTACGAGTTATTCCCGTTTTTGGCCTTCCTTTACGCAACTGAATCGCAATATTTATTTTAAAGAAAGACGGATTTTTATCCTTCTTTGCCAAAATAAACAATGAAAAATTACAAGCTGCAAATTTCTTCAGCGTTAAAATCATTGCATCGCCCATTTAATTATTCTTATTTTCGTTTTACCACCCAGCCCGTCTCACATTGTATTGCTACCTTTATGGGGCCGCATATCTCGTACAACGGAGGGCGCTTACAGTTTACGGCAGGGCCGTAAGCTTGTCGAAACTGGGAACACTCAAAATGTACTTTACGCAATGGCGTCTCGGCCCATCAGTCAGTGCGCCAGCGCCCTACATGGAGCAGTCAAGTAACTTCTCAAACTGACAAGAAATGAAATGTCTCCCAGAGGCTCCTACCCTAAAATAACCTAACGGGTGTAGACAGGGTCATCATTCAAAGTGAAGAGTTCTGATGATCTCCTGACTCCTGAGCATTAGTAACTTCGGTTGAGCAAGTTAGGGCGCTGTTTCGCAAATATTTTGTGAAACTTTGTGCCTTGAATGAGTATGTTCGCGGCTTTTTACTTTGGAATTTATTTGTACGCTTCGTAAAACGCGCCATAAATTCTATATTGGATGGGCTGTGAGAGTTTGCAAAAACGTTGTGTCTGCAGGACTTCAACAGTCTAGAAAAAAAGGTGTCTTCACGCGTTCTCCGCGATTTAATATTTTTGCTGAAGATTTTGCAATTTAAAAGCTTTTGGTCGCCAGCGTGCGAAGCTGACCAAATTGGTTGTCACCTGACTGCACCTTTCAATGTTCCCCGCCGCTAAACATATCAATTGCGATATATTTTTATTTTAACGACCCAGCTTGTCTCACATTTGTTTGTTGCCCCTATCTTACCGGCACAGTCCTTCGACGAAAACATTTGTATCATACGCGTAAACAAGAACGATCTAAACCCCCTTGAAGTTTACAGTGCAACCGTAAGTTTGTCAAAACTCGAACTCGCAAAATGTCAAATAGGGAATTGCGTGTCGACCTGTCGACCCGGAGCCCTTTATACTGGGAGAGTATGGCAATCTTTTGTAGATACCGGCAGTCCAGCAACCACAGCTGGAAGTAAGGCAACCAGGAGGTGGCACACTGCCTCCGCCATCTTGTGTGATCGAATTTCGAACCCACTCTGGATTAGGCAAACAAGGTATGCTGTGACCCACCATTTAAATAAAAAGTGTTCATCGCTAATCTAATTGTTTTTGGCGCTGCACACGTAGTCAGAAGCTGGAACTTACTTTTCTGCTACGATCTCTTAAAATTATATCAGCTTAAACTTAATCCGCTTTTATGAAAAGTGAACTTTCAATACTTTGAATACTAGGTCTCAAGAATGACCAGCGCAAAAATTCAGTGCCGTGACGGGCGCCATCAAGGAGAGGCGCTGCGAACCCTTGCGCTCAGTCACCAGATTAATTTTTGTTTGAGAAAGCTTAAATTTGTTTAAAACCAAGAGATGAAACTGATTTGTAAGTTATGTTTTTGGAGATCAATAAAGGATGGCCAGTGCTTGAATATGGTGACCAATTGCAAGCATAAACAAATTTCAGAGTACAAGAAATTCTGTTTATAAAACTACTACTAACCGCACACTTGGACTAGCGCACGTAAGTAGGGTAGACAAAAGCAAAATCCTCCATCTTGTGTGATCGTAAAGCCCGCTTGTTCTAGCGGGCGACAAGCTCCGACCATTGGCCAAACTCTCCCAGTATATAGGGCTCTGTGTTGACCTGCACGCCAGCGTCCTCCATGAAACAGTCAAGTAACTTCTCGAACTTGGAAGTAAAAAAGAAAATGTACTAAAGAAGAAAAAGAAGAAAGCGAGAACTTTGACATTTCTTAACATTTCAGAGGCAAAACGAAACTGTAAAGTAAAAGCATAAACCCAAAGATCGGGTTAAGCATTCACAAAGCTAGTAATCCTTGGATTGAGCGCGTTGGTAATAGACTTAAATATATGAAAAAGACCGCAATGTGTCGAAAGTCGAAAGATGCTTGTCCTGTCCGTCCCATGTCTAACTCTTTCGTATTTTGAAATCTAGTAATCCAATTCCCCCTTCGCAAAGAAAGCCTGGCCCGAGGGACGCCGCTTGCCCACAATCCTTTTGAATTCTGAGGCGACTCTTGGAGCACTCCATTCTTTGTTCCCTTGCTCGCTCCTTCTATTTGAGAGAGGATATTCCTTCCGAAGGATGGCTAACGAACACTGGGTCTTGTCACATTGTTTAACTCCCTCGAAGTCCCCTCATTTCTTAGAGTGTGCTGCTCCCTTTTTTCAGCGAAATCTTTGAGGTGAGAACTCCGACTGTATTTTGTGAAAACACCTTTTGGTCCGCTCTATAGCTTAGCCTTCCTAGTGAATCAGTGAGGCGTTTTATCCCCTTAGCCTGGAAAGCTGCTTAGCTGTTCTCAGGCGTGCGCACCTCTTTTCGGGCAGAAAAGGTTTTTCGGTCACTTTTGTTTCTTTGCTATTGTCCCCGGCATATTGCATTAGGGAACGGTGCGAACTTCATCCATTGTCTGGATTTCAATGGCGCGCGATCATAGACCATGCACCCCTCGTGGGACTTGCTAGCTACCAACAGAGGTACCGAGGAATGCCCAAAGGGTTATCTGAACAGCGGTGGCGATTTCAGAGGAGACGTCAAACCTAGTACCATGGTTCCCACATCTCCGCGGCAATGTAGACGACGTCTAGGGCTACATTAGGGAGTTTTAGCAGGTCGTTTCCACACGAACGGTTAGCCCTCGAACGCGTCGGCGACGCCACTGCGCATGCGCGCGCGAGTCGTTCGGGGCGTCGGGAGGCTTTTGTCGTTCGTTTTTCCCATTCCGGCCGCTGGAGTCGTTACCACAACGCAGCCAGCACCGTTCACTACTCGGGTAAAAAAAGATGGCGGCCGCTCTGGCGACCGCCTTCGCCAGCCCAGCCGAGCGTTAGGCTTATGACAGCTGGAGGCGATTTGCCGTCCTGTTAGCCTGCTTCATTTGAGAGGTTGAACCAATTCATTTCGAAGACTGCTCACAATGGTAAGCGATCGTGAATGCTGGAAACTGCGCATGCTAGTAAATTTCTGCGATCTGCGGGCAGACTAGTTGCCGTGGCGACCGCGAGCAGACGAAATGATTTGGTTCGACGGCACACAACGTGAACGATCGTTCAAGTTCAAGATGACGGAGACACACCACATACCTTTACGGTCGTTCAGATACTTTTTACTCTATCTAGCTTCGCAGTTCTTGAAATTTCGACCGGCAAATGTTACGTCGGCCGTCTTGTTTACATCAGTCGTACGCGGGAAACACGAGCCGCCACCACGGTGTTCGCCACCGTCGCCACGGATTTACACGTTGCAGAATGTTTCACATGTTTGCTAGAAGATGGCGCCACCATTAAACACTATCATCATCATCGTTTACATGGTCGCGTCACTTTCACGATTTGCTAAAGTATGTCAAATTTGACGTACGGTTTCACGGAACGGACCAGCTGTACCGTTCGTGATTTCAGAACCGTGTGCTTGAAAAACGACTCGCTAAAACTCCCTATTACTCCGGGTCGATTCGATAAATACCCCCGTCGGTGCCAAATATAGCACAGAAGAAAGACGCACGTATCGGAGTAAGTACAGGGCCAAAGTGCATTTATTAGAACACTCTCCTATACTAACTACTATGTCCCCATCCAAAATTCCCCCCGCGCTGGAAAGGTAAGCAAAGGTTTTTACCTGCCCGACGCGGGGTTCCGATAAGCCAAGATCGGGGAAGCATCGTAGAAGTCGCCGATTACACGTCCTATCTCTTTCGCTGTCACCGGACGAGTCCCCGTTCACGAGAGCGGGAAAAGACAAGGCGGAACCTCCTCGCCTTTTTGGTCGTGAGCCGTGTCCGAACGGGAGAACGGAAAGTGATCCCCCCGGGAAAGAGTAACGGGAGGGCCCCCGCCCCCCCTCCCCCCCCCCCTTCCCAAGACAGGGGACTTTCCTACATTTCACGAAACAGGTCGAAGTTCAAGCCGGAGTCCGAGCGTTGTGACCCGCGGCCGTTATCATAGCCATCGGGGAAGGGAGACCCTCGTGTCGCGCCAAAACCTCCTAGACAGCTTTCAAAGCCTGCGCGTTATGTTACATGACGTTCCGTCCGGGGTCCGGCACGGGTGCTGATTGGATGCGAGTGCCGCCTCTATGATGGGAAACGAGCCCCACGCGAACGCTGACGCGCACTCGCATCCAAACAGCGCTCGTGCCGGACGTGACGTCATGTGACTCAACGTGCAGGCTTTGCTCTCTAGGAGGTGTTGGTCGCGCGCTCAACTGGTCATGCGCTCTCGTGACATGCGCTCTAGTGTCAAGCGCGCTACTGTCGGAGCGCCCTCGTGTCGCGCGCTCTAAAGCGCGAAACACATGTACGACGAAACCGTCCGATCCGACGCCCGACCATGCAATACGACGGTCGGAGGCAAGGGTTTTCAACGCTCCCCGGTGCTACGAAAACCCTCGCCCCCCAAGGTCATTCCGGCAGTCCGCAAGTCGGATCGGACGGTTTCGTCGTACATGTGTTTCGCGCTTAACGTCGGCGCTCTAGTGTCGCGCGCTCTAAAGGCGCTCTCCCTTAATTTGGCGGGGTCACAGCGTGCATGACAGCATGATCGCAGGTTAGCACGAACAGGGGTGACTGCTTGCGAACATCGACCACCCTTTTTTATATCCCCACGGGGAGGAAAACGGTCTGGATCAGATTCAACAAGCTATACGACTCAACTGGGTGTTCCCGCCGAGATGACGAAAGATAACACCAGCCGGTACCAGGAACTAAACTTTGTGCATTGGCGCACCATTAAAAAAAATGGTTGCGGCCCCACCTCTTCTTGACGCATTATTCATATAGCGCTTGTCACCTTTAGCATTCTTACTGGCTAACGCAGTAATTTTATTGGTTGCGGAGTAATAAAAACTTATCAGAACCCACCATGTGTTGGGTTTTTTAGAGACCTGTAGAAATCTGAGATATAAATCAATTACTATTGAAATCTGATGCATACCACGGAAAGGGGTACCAATGACTGTACTGGTTTTCACCTCGATAACCGTAGTAGAAAAAGTCCAGCTTCTCAGAGAGCATTACTGATCTCCCTCTTTATCCGTAGAATAAAGATGTATCTAAATATATTTGAGATCAGATATGTCACCTTATCAAGACGAAGACGTTTCAAACACCAAAACCATGGCTTCTTCTTCCGACAACCAAATCATGCTTCGCGCGGCCTAGAACATTGCGTTTGCGCAAAACTTGCGCTTTCTTTAAAGGGACACTGACAGGGTATTTATGCTCGCCGAGGTTTTTAGTTGTACGTGACGTATGAGAGCCCAACTACCCAGAACAGAACTTGGCGGCTCGAAATTCGGTTTCTTTGCGCCCGAAAACCGCCGATCGAGAACTGGCTGGTTTGAGTCGCGCTCACTCTCTTTTCCGTGATCACGGGCCGTTTTCTTTATTCATCGATGCGACCACCAAATTTAATCAAAGTCGTGGGTCATTGAAGGCACATAGTCAATATTAAAAATAGAAAAAAAAATGAAACCCATTTTTTGTGGCTTCCAAAAAGCTGCAAACACGTTGATTGAAAGAAAAAGGTAGCACAGACAACCGGAAGCATTCTGTGCGTTCACTGCGTAATTCTCAACATGGCGTCGTTTCGCGTATCATGGGATTAGCGGATGGCAGCGGACGACGGGCGTTGGACCTCTAATTCAGAACTGTCGTTCACGGTACCGGCGAATTCTGTCTTCCTTCGAAAGAGAAATTTTGGACCGATCAAAAGAACTGATATTCATCCCGTACGACACGCCCGACCAGCAAGCCAATTGCACGAAGACGTCGCCGAGCCGTGGTCCCTTTTCGTGGCTGAAGACATCGCTCGCTCAAACGTCAAGCACGAAGGGCGTTTTTCGAGTTGAATACGCACGCGTACGGTTTCTTTACGAGGTGTGAATGTGGCCTATGCGTGGGGCTGTCCGATTTCGAGCCTGGGAGTGCATGTACTAAAGGGAAATCGGCAGCAAACTTCCGACGTACAGTCTACCCGCTGCATTTTTACTACGCATGGTAGGGTTCTTCGGTAACGCAGTGGAAAGTCGTCCGCTTCACACGCAGCGAGCACAAATTCGATCCCTGGTGCGGGTGTATCTTTTTTTTTTTTTGTCAAGCATTTTGCAATGTTTATATTTCTTTTTTTTACAATTATCAGAGAAAAAGACAATTGTTGTGGACGATACGTCGCGGAACTAAATGGTATGGGATTCCCTTTTTGACACCTGCGAACTCAATGTAGACACTTTCCACAAAATGCGAGGAGCGTATGAATCGGGTAGCGTCTGCTTTCCGAGCTTCGCATAACTGTTCTACAGGAATTGCAGCCAGCCATTGACCCCGACCCGTTCATCTTTCGGAAACTTGTGCACTCTGCCGCACAATGCCACTTTCAGATGCAGGACAGGTGAGGCAGCTCTTCACGCAACATCTTGGGAGTATTATTTTCGGAGCCGATCACGGGAATTCACCACGGGCACTCACTACTAATTGCCAACACTTAAATGTACAAAACAACTCATCTTGAAGTACAGAACAGCGAGCGGAACAAACATAGCTGCAAAGGAATCGCGCGGCGAACAAACGGACTTGGTCTGCTACCTGCGGAGAAAAAAAATCCGCACGGTCGGGTGTAGTTGCGTGACTTCCGCCACTCTCACTATCCTCTCCACTTCTGCGTGCGGTGCGGGAGTTTCGGTTTCAGTTAGGGGGGATCGGTGGCCGAGTGGGCTAGCGCACACCAGCTCGGAGCACGTGGAGCGACAGCTCGCGCTGCAGAACTCAGGGATCCTGGGCTCCATCCCACCCCTGCCCGTTTCGATCTGGATGAGCATCGTACCGGCGTGCGGTCGTGTATCACTACTGCGTGGTGCACGTTGAAGACCCCAGGCTAGCGGTTGTACTGCACTGGCTAAATTGTTCATCTACAGCTGGCAGACTCGTCGCCCGTTGAGGCAGACCAAGTTCTAGGCTGTATAAACATACACACAACCCCCAATTTCGGTTTCAGTTTCGAGCAGTTGCGTTTTTTCGGCTTTATGAAAAAAATATGCGACTCTGTAGCAAAATATTAATTGTGTAGTAATCCGACACCATAATGAACCGCCTGACAAAAAAGGAAAAAATATTTTTGGTGGGTGTCAGTGTCCCTTTAAGGCGACATCGAGTTAGAGGTTTGACATTTTGTAATTTCAGAATAAAAAGAAGGCAGGACAAAAATAAAACAAGGCACGCATCGTGTGTTTTTTTTTTTTGTGCGTTCTGCGTTTACAAAACTAATAAATCAGTGCGTGTTCCCAGATATGCGACGCGTCCGAGTAACCCGCGTGAACACATCGGAATTGCCCCACAATTCCTTGAGCCACGCGGTGTGTTCTGGGAATGCCTCGAGGCGATCTGAGATTCGCGCAAAAGTGCGTGACCACACTGCCATCTTTAATTTGTCGCATCCAGTATGTTTGTGTAAACAGGGTTAACGTAGACGAGTAGAAATACACTAGCAGTCATTAACAACGCGTGTTTGCATAAACAGGCGCGCTCTCACTTAGTGAATACACACACCTTAGTCTTCGGAACAAGAGCGACATGTAAATATCACAAGAATTAAAATTTAAAAAATAGCAACCCTTGCATATTTGTATTTTTTAAAGATTACCAGCCCGCCGTAATTCGTCGATGTGAATAATGCTTTTTTTGTTTTAGAGCGCAGCTCTTAGGCGCCCGTTTCCGGCTTGAGCGGCGTCGCCGTCAGCGTCGCCGGCGGCATAATTACGCGGTGCATGTTGGGACATGCACCGCGCGAGCCCCCCCCCCTTCCCCCCAGTCACGTGACCCCCCCGGAGGATATTGAATGATGAGGGGATGAGGGGAGGAGGAGAAGGAGGAAAAGGATGTCTATACCCTCCCTGAGTACCCTTCCCTCTTCCTCCTCAAGAGCTGCCCTCCAATTCGGCGTTACTGGAAGTTGTAAACGGCTTTCATTTTTCCTTAAGAATACACATGTACTTTCGTGAAAGGGGTCTGAAAGCCCTGTAAGATTATATGGCTTCCCCACTACTTACAAAACATTTTAAAATAAAACTATTTATGCATTTGTTCTTAAGCGGGTGAAGTTGACATTGTTGGCGGAATAATCAATCTTTGTACGCATGGGATCTCACTAGTCTGACCCGAAATCTTTGCAGGGCTCTGGCTAGGACATGGTTGGTGCAAAAAAATAACCCTCAGAAACACTGAGGAAATAATAGGAGGATAAAACAGCGTGTAACCAAAGCTGGGAAACCACTCCGCATCTGAACTTCTCGGTAGCAGTTTTAAGAGAAGCGCTTATAATTGAGTGTCTCTAATTAGCCAGCGGCTTCTTTCCAGAGCGATTTTCCCCACAGGGTGTACCAGGCCTTAATTGTGCCGACTTAAAACTCCTCTTGCTAGAACTTCTCGCCCTTGGGTTGCCGCCTAAAACATAACATATATCGAAAACGCACTTTACTGCGCAGTTTGAAATGACAGTGGAATATTAAAGGCAAGAGTCTTGTTGAAGATAACTCTAGATAATTGCTGGTTCAGTTGGAAATGATGAAGGAGTACAACACGGAAAACTCTTGTCCAAGACAGCTGTAGATAATTGCTGGCGCAGTTGAAAACTCGAGAGAGGTAGTAAACGGAAGACTCTTGTTAAAGATAGCTCTAAATAGTTGCGGGTGCAGTTGAGAACTGCAAAGGAGTACTAAACCGGAGATGCTTGTTGAAAATATATTCCCAGATTATTGCGAGTGCACTATAAACGACGGGCTACGTTTGTCTTCTATCTTGTGTACATCGTTTTACTGCTTTTAACCATGGTTCAATGCACTATGAATTTCGTTAGATATAAATAATGATTTTTTTTTCAGATTCTATTTATGTTGTGTCAAATGTTGCTTATAGTTTCTTTTCTCAGACGGCAAATCTTGGAAACAAGAAAAAAACTGGAAAGAAAAATATTATTGCAAGAAAACGTTATCGAACGCGGCGGACGTCAAGGCACGAGTGTGCAGAAACAATTAGTGGCTTAATTGGGTAAAATTGGCCAACGAACTTTTTAACTCCGTTTTAGTTGACATTTTAATAAGTGATTTGTAGCCCGTCGTTAATATAAACCAGTTGATATGTTACATTAGAAAAATATATTTTTCTAGCTTGGCAAGTTACCAAAATTCTCCATTTGACTGCTCAAAAAATATTTTTTTCTAAAATCTTCCATCTTTTTTGGCCTAAATTGACGACACCCTACAAATATACAGTAAAAAAAGAAGCTAAAACAATAGTTTAAAAATTAAGTTGAATTGTTTGTTAATTAAGCCACCAATTGTTTCTGACTCATTATCTGAGATCCGCCGCGGTCGATAGCGGTATATTGCAAGAATTACTTCTTTCTTTAGAGCGTCCTTTTTGTTCTAAATATTTCGGGTTATGCGAAAAGAAAAGCGAATAACAAAGTCTAGAAATGTTGAAAGAATGAGCGAGAAAGTAAAACGAAAGCGCCTGAGCTTTCTTACAATGTATATAAATCTCATGAAGTCGCATTTTTAGATTGTAACTCTCGCCAAATCCACACGCTTTGCACTAAGCATCAAATTGGAGTCGCCCGCAAGAAAACTTATAGAATGGAGTGCACATAACATAAGCGCTGCTTGTTGAGTGGCCTGACATGGAATCCAGCCAACTCGTCTAACTCAACTTGACAACGGTCAACTCGATGAAGGCCAACTCGTCAAAGGCCAACTCGTCGAAGGCCAACTCGTCGAAGGCCAACTCGCCGTAGGTCCATTGGCCGCAACGGCAACTCATCAAAGGGGACAACCTGTCATAGGGCAATTTGACGATATGGCCGAAAAAAGACGGTGTTTCATTGTTGTAGTTTCTGTGTTCTAGTATTGTCTTAGTTTTTTTACGGATTTTTTTATTGAGCATTAACACAATTAGAAAGCAAGAAACTTTAAAGAGGCATTCTCGGATCTCAAAGGTCACACGCGTTCGTGCACCTTCTCCTCACACTCCGTGAATATTCGTTTTATGAGTTTTAGTTTTACATTCGGTTTGTAATTGCTAGGATACCCGCGAATGCTGACTGGAAGTCGCATTATCACAGCTTTAAATCACAAATTAACCACTCGTTTTGTGGTGTCCCCAATCTGCTGCGTACGTATAACTAAACGTGTGCAATAAAAATTGAAACGAAAGAAAAACAAAAACGGAACACTTTACTTTGTTTTACCTTAAAAGGGGGGGGAGGGGCTGAGGACTTTTCTGAGATCCCTGATTATTGCGGTAACTCACTCTGCGGGTTCTGATTATCCTAGAAATTCCTAAACTACAATCATGCGCAACCGATTTTCCTATTGAAAAAAAAAATCAAACATCGCCACACATCGAGGTCATCTCAGGTGATGGGATGACCGTGTACGCTGCCAGGACGACATGTGACCAACGAAAACGCGACATTTAGCGGATATTGCAAACGCGGTAATTACAAAATGTGTACGATTTTGTAGATGATAAGAGCATGTAAAAGTATTAGACTTTTTTTTTGCGAAAGGAGCATAGTATTGCAATAATCGTTTTTAAAACAGCGCATTTTGCTTCTTTTTTCCCGATCGTTTGCTGGCCTGCTCTTTCGCGCGCGCGCGCGCTGGGCCAAATTATCTGCGTCAGGTTAGCGAGAGCCATGGCGCGATGGAGCGATGGCTGCGATGGTACACGATCGACTTTGTCTCCTACGACAGTACGACTGCCTGAGAACACTCGCCGAAGCCCTGGTGTCCGGGCTGTCCGGGCGACGAGCCGAGCGCATATGATGATGATAATGTAAACTTTTATTTAAAAATCGAAATATCTGAAGATGGGTGGGGCCCCTAATCCAAGGCTCCCGTGCTTGCCGCGGCTGCATTGGCCCGCTCAACAAGACGACGTTGGTCGTCCGGGTGCGAGCTGTGTGACGCAGCTTCCCAAGTCTCCGGGGAAGGCTTGGGGGTGGGGGGAAGGGATGGTAGGATTTGCAGGCCCACGTGACGTGGTATAGGGAGGGATATTCCGAGCAATCTGGGCAGCTTGCAGGGTACATGGTGGGATAAAACATGTGGAGGAGGGCGAAATGTCTGTAGGTTTGGGGTAGTTGGAGTTGGCGCCAGATGATGGCCTCTTCTCGCGTTAGGCTCTGATGTGGAAGGGGGAATCTAAATCTTCCACCTCGTTGATGAATGAGAACTTCAGTGTATTGGTTGGGTACGGGAATAAATTTGAGAATTTTGTTCCTTTGTGTGTGGCACCCGGTGCGTACATGCTCGGGCCACGGCATGAGCTTGCCGATTTCCATCTACAGATTCATGGCCAGGAATCCAGATGAGCTTCGATTCTGGATGCGGGGTTTTAAAGTCTGTTGAGATGCGTAGAGCGCTTGGTGAGGTTTTGACGGCTCTGAATCGTCGCAGGGCGGTTTGGGAATCGGAGAGGATAGTGAGGTATTTGTTGCCGGAGGCGATTGCCAGGGCGACTGCACTTTGACTGTGCGGATGGAGGCCGTAACTACCGTCTTTAGGTTGTGGTGTATCACGCTGACTGCGGCTGCTGGTTGATCCGAGTACAGAACGGCGTCAGTGAGCCGGGTGTCTGCATTGCTGTCATATATGTGCTGAAGGGAACGAGCTCGGGCAATGCGGCGACCGGAGTGAAGCACAGGATGCATGTTCTTGGGGATCGGGGCTTTTGAATGTGCTCTCGTATGGCTGTTGGTAGACGGAGCGCGTCCTGTACCGAGCTGGGGATCGTGAGAGCCAGCCGTTCTTGCTGGCTGGCTAGGTGTGCTTGTATGAGCTCTTGGAATTTGTTATGTACGCCCATGGCTAGGTGCTTATCTGTGGCGGCGTCAAGCCCAGAGCGATCTTAAAGGCTTTGCGGATAAGGATATTATTTCTGTTTTTCTCGCCCTTTGTTGAGGTTGAGGTATCTGGTGGAATATGAGATATGGCTGGTGATGAGAGCCTGGGTGAACTGGATGACGTCGGTCTTCTTGTGCCCGTGTTTGCGGTTTGCGATGCGTCCCACCATGCGCATGATTTGGGGGACTATTTTTTGGAGGGTTTGTATGGTGTAGTTTGCCCTACCGTCTGCCTGCAGATGAAGGCCAAGTACCCGGAGCCTTGGCACCACGGGATGGGTATGCTGCCATCAAGGTAGAGTTCGATATTGCTATTCTGGTCGGGTGTGGCTTGTTTCGGTTACGCAAAGGTCTGATTTCTCGGTGGAGCATTGCAAGTTGCCTGAAGTAAGATATCGTTGAACACTGTTTACCGCGGTTTATATATCGAGTCTTGTTTGGTGCCTCCCGAGCCCGATTTGGTCCAAATGGTAATATCGTCCGCGTTTAGGGTGTGTCCGATGTGCGGGATTCCCTCAACTGTTCGGGGAGCTTGCGCATCGCCAGATTGAAAAGTGTGGGGGAGAGAACGGAGTCCTGTGGGGTGCCCTTGTTGGGGACGGGTAGAGGGTCCGTTCGGATAGAATCTATGCCAATGGTCGCTGTGCGTTTGCAAAGGAAGTTACATATGTAGCTGTAAGTCTCCTCTCCGCAGTCTGTGGAGGCTAACTTATGAAGACTCAGGGTGTGGCTGACGTTATCGAAAGCCCCTTTAATGTCCAAAGCGAGGAGAGCTTGGGTGGGGGTGAAAGATAAATTATCTAGGAGAGTTTCTTTGAGCTGTAGTAGCACGTCTTGGCAGGACATTAAACTCTAAATCCAAACATGGTGCTTGGGAATGCATCTCTGTCTTCTAGGAAGGGCTGTAGGCGATTAAGCACAACGTGCTCGAACAGTTTCCCGAGACATGATGTAGGGGAGATAGGTCGTAGATTGTTTAGGCTGGGTGGTTTGCCGGGCTTTGGGATTAGAACGATCTCAGCCGTTTTGGAGTCCTCCGGAGGTTTGTGCGTGTTCCAGATCTGGTTGAGTACGTGGTGAGGTCTTTGAGTGAGTTAGGATAGAGGTTGCTAAGGTTGCGGTTCTGGATTTCATCTTTACCAATGGTCGTGTTTCTCGTGAGGGTAATCACGGCATTGGTCATCTCCGCTGTCGTGAAAGCTCTGTCCAGGTCGGGACTGGCGGACCCCCTAGAGTTGGGGTAGTTTGTGTTAATCGCTGGGCCGATGTATCTGTCGGCGAGGTACCGAAGATTATCAGCGTTCGTGCCCGGATGATCATGGGTTATTTTACGGAACCTCTGGCTTGAGTGCCATTTGCCTTTGGTGGGATCGAGCAGGTGCCGCAGGTAGGACCACGTGCGCGCGGTGCCTAGCGTGCCCTGAAACCTGTAACACACCTGGTACCAGTTAGATTGGTCTGATCGGCAGGTATATTGGAATGCGTCTTCTGTCAGGTTAGCAATTCTTAATTTAAGTTTGCGGTTAAGTCTTTGGCGGCGCCATCGTTTAAGGAGGCCTCGCCTGACCTCCCAAAGAAGGAGAACGGGTGGATCTAGTGCTCGTGTATGGGGTGAAGGTAAGCAGTTTTGTGTGTTCTTTAGTGTCCGCACATAGTTGATATAGCCAAGATTCGAAGTTTGCGGTGGAGGGGGTGTCTATGTCCTGTCGCGCCTTTCGGAAGGCGTCCCAGTCAGTAAGCGCCAGCTTGCGAAGGGCTTTTCTTAGTGAATTGAGAGTGATTTCATTTTTAAATTATGGAATGATCATTCCCGAAAGTTTCCTTTGTGTTGGTCCATTCTGCGCGAGGAGCGAATCTTACGAATGGGAGATACGGGACAAACGATCCCTTGTGATGATGTTGCCTGTTCGAGTCGGGCAAGTGGGGTCGGCAAGGATGGTTATCTGATGTTGGCATATCGTTTCGTAGAGCTGATTTCTCTTGGCCGTGGGGTTGCCCCAAGCCTCATGTGGGGCGTTGAGGTCGTCAGAAATGAGAAGATTTTGTTTGGATAAGGTTAAAGCACTCGAGAATATGCGCTCAAACAAGACTTTATGGTGACTGGGAGGGCTGTATATATTGAGTGCTAAAATACTGGGGGAATGCCTGCGCGTGGGGAGGAGTTCTACTAGAACGTCTTCGATTGAGGCTTCCGCAATGGTGTGTTGCTTAGCCGTGATGTGATTCGCAATTGTCGTGGCCACCTGCGGATTGTCTGGGGAGGTAAAGGCTTCGTACCTTGCTAGGGTGGGGGGATTCCGCATTTGATAAATCACTCCTTGGGTCCACCGGTCGGAGACGCGAGGATCCTTTGCTGCTATTGGCTGACAGTGGCCCTAGTTTCGGAACATGCTCCTCCCATCACCGGAGATGACCTCGCTGTGTTGCGATCTTTGCTTTTAACGTGAAACATTCTTTGGCTAGTTGATCCGGAATTCGTGAAGACGCATTTAGTGAAGCTGTGGCCTGTGACGTCCCAAAATTCAACGCGCGCGCAGTGTTGCATTACAAAACTTAATAGACCTACGCAGCAGTTCAATTTCTCCGCTAAATTTAGCGCGGAGTTTGAATTGGTGTATAGGTCACGTAACTGGCGTAATGTCACGAACTTGCTGTTACGTCGTAACAGCAAGTTCGTGACATTACGCACCAATTCAGTTCCCCGCTAAATTTAGTAGAGAAATTGATGTCCCGTCAAGCTAGGACGTTACACGTAAGCAACACAATTTTCCAGCAATTTGTCATACAAGTTTTTTAATCATTCTGTAGCTACACCCCCTCCCCCCTTCCCCGATTTCGTGGACCTTTCTGTCCTCCTTCTGGCCTCCTAATGCAACCTAATGCGGTGACGACCTATGCACCAAATGAGTCTCCCAGCTAAATGTATCGGAAAAATTTACGTCAGGGGACCTATGCCCAAATCTGTTTCCCCGCTAACTTTAGCGAAAAAATTGGTGTCATCTGACCTATGTAGTTGCAATGGAAAACGAGCGTGTTGGTTAATAGATACGAAAAGTTGAAAGTAGAAAAAAAAGCGAGCACGAGGACGGGAAGAGGACATCCTTCATTTAGCAAAAACATAGAATGGCACAACGATAAAACCGCCCCCAGAGGTCTCAACGTTCTCAAGAGGGGAAGGAGATAATTGTTATAAAGGAAAGAGAATTTACTATAAATATAAAAGTTAAAAAAGCGCTGGCGTCACGACGAGGTATTACTAATCTAGTTATCTCTGATTACTTAGAATTCGACCTCTGTCATTGTCAATGATAATGAAGGCGCAGAAATATTGATGTTTACAGTCCCAAAGGAAAATGAATTATAAACATAAAAGTTTAAAAAGCTCTAGCGTCACGACGGGGTGTCAGTAATCTAGTCATCTCTGGTGTTAGGAATTCGACCTCTGTCTTTGTCAACGATAATGAAGGTGCAGAAATGTTCTTGATTACAGTCCCCGTGGCAAATGATTCAATGATTTCTCTCCCAAATCTGTTGTTGTGCCTATCCAGTATTTTAGTATCAGAGAAATAAGGAGTACAGTCATCGCACGTGCGGCTGTGAACGACAATTCGATGATACGACTCATTCGAAGCCTTTGATGGTTTCAAGTTGTGTTCTCTGAGTCGATGGTTGACGCATCTCCCAGTCTGTCCAATGTACTGACTGCCACAACTTAATGGAATTGAATAAACTCTTCTTTCTTCGCATACTACGAACTTTTTGGCGTGCTTTACATTGCGCCCTCTGGGGCTGTTGATCCCATTAACCTTTTTGCACATTTGTTTAAGGCGCATACGACAGGAAAAAACAACACTCCTTTCGAACTTGGACGCGATAGATCATAAACGGTGCGCGGAATTGGGCATGTAGGGAATCACACCGAAACTAGCTTTCTTTTTGGCAACATCTTGCAAAACTTATGCTTTGAGAATGAACCTCTCAAGGGTGGAACGACGTAGGTCAGCAGGAAAACCTGCTTTTTCCAACCTCTGCTCTAGCAACTTGAGGCTACTTTCGGAGAAATGCGTGCACGACTTGGAGAATGAGGACTTGAAAAGTGACCTTACTATGCCATGCTTAACTGATTTGGAGCGAACACTGGTGAAAGGAAGGACTGGCTTCTCTGATCTCTGCTGGAAGGCCCAACAAAGACCTGAGGAATGAGGATGTAATCGCAAATTCAGAAATTGTAATCCTATTTTTTAAGAATTTTCCCGGGTAAAAGATAATCCCGCCGCACAGCCTTTGAAAACTTCAAAGATGCTGTCAGCGGACACAGCGTCTAGACAAAATGACCAAGTAGTCGTCAACATACTTAAACACTAGGCAACCCTGGAAGGACTTGTCCAACTGATCGTTGATAGCCCTTCATCGACCTGATAAATATTTACTTGCTGTCCACTTTAGTAGAATACGAAGGAACTATTTACAGACAAAAGAAGCGAGTTTGTATAGGCTCTTGCCTTGCACCTGCCCTTAGTAAAATAGTTCTACTTTTTGTTGACAGGGCTATCAACGATCAGTTGGACAAGTACTTCCAGGGTTGCCTAGTGTTTAGGTATGTTGACGATTACTTGGTCATTTATTCAGACGCTGTGTCCGCTGACAGCATATTTGAAGTTGTCAAAGATGCTTACCATTTACAGCAGAAAAAAAAATTAAAGGCATTTACAATTCTCTGTAATGCCGAATTAGAGCGCCGCTGTTGAGGAGGAGGAGGAGGGGAAGGTATGAAGAGGAGGGTATGCCTCTCCTTCTTATCTGTACCCTCTCCTTCTCCCTCCTCCTCACCTCCTCCTCCCAGTCCCTCCCTCCCCTCACTCTTTTTCTCGTGACGTCACTCGTGACCCTGGTGACGCCACACGTGACGTCACGTGTGACGTGATCATGGTAAATGTCCCATACTGCAACTCGCGGTTACGCCGACGGCGACAGCGACGCCGCTCAAGCCGGAAACGGGCACCTAAGAGCTGCGTTCTAAAAAAGTTAAGAAAGCTTGATTTGAAACGCCCGCCCGAATCTATGACGTCGTTAGCGAAATGGTGGACTCGCAAATACCTCCAAACCTTCGTTCTAGTGAAATGCGGTTCCAGGGTCACCTTACAGATGGCGCCAGAGTGCCAGTGTGTTCTCTCGCCGTAGGAGATTTTACGAAGTTTTAAAGCACTCGGTTCTAAAGGCCCCTACGCACATTAGCGTTCGAGCGCGGTGCGTTCCATAGCGGCAAGTGGACGCGTTGCGTTGCGAAGAGCACTTGCGTCAAGCTTGTATACACAGTTGCGCTGACACGCAGTGAAGCACAGTCAATAGCCAATATGAACGCGCTATATGGTCGCTAGCGGCTCACCAATAGTAAGCGAAATCTGCGGCAACATGGCGGCGCTCAGAGGCAGCGTCGAAGTATTCAGCTTTAGGACAATCCCACTGGCTTCCCAAACATCGCAGCCTCGGGAAAAGCAGTCCCCACCGCTCCCAAAGACGAAAAAGCAAGTTCTGTGCGGGGAGAACCGGATACACCTCGCCAAGTGGCGCGAGCAAACACGGCACCCTCCTCACCTCTATCGGCTTCTGATTGGTCGAAGGTACCGCAACGCTTCGAAAAGTTGAGCGAGTCTCTACTCGCTTGCGTTGCGCTACGGAGCGTTGCGGGAAGGCGAGAGTCGCACCGCAAGCGACCGCTCTTGGCCTCAAAGACGCCGCAACGCACCCAAACGCGTTTAAACGCGAATGTGCGCATGGACGTTAAGGGGTCGCAAGTGTGTGGACGGGCCTTTAGTACCTACATGACAGGGAAAGGCTGACGGCGTCTATCCCTGGACAAAACAGTGGAAAGGGAAGCTCAACGCGTTGGGAGGAGAATAACGAAGTACAGAGGCGAGAGAAGACGGCGTCACGGAGCGGAAGCCAATGCGCGCGCCGATGCTGGGGCGAGCCTGAACTTGCAAGTGTGGGCAGTATGTATGCCTGGGTTCATGCTACAAAATGGAGTGTGAACCAAGTACTAGCGCTGGTTCAAGTAGGCGGTATAAAATTAAAGGAAGATCCATTGGTAGATCCTGAGGGTATCCGTTAACATGACCCTTGGGAAACTCTACACACGTCCCCTTTGGGAAGCGCCAACACGGACCCCTTAACTAAGCCAAAAAGAGGCCGCATAAATAGAGGAAGCAAAACAGAGAGCCAAAGTAGTAAAGTGAAGGGTCCGCATTAGCGTTTCACCAAGGGGGCGTGTGTGGATTGTCCCAAGGGTCATGCTAACGCATTCCCTAAGGATCCACCATTGAATCTTCGTTTTAGGTCTTCTTTAAAGCCCTGCTACTCGGTCTAAACGAGTTTTATAAAATTAAGAAAACAAAATGTACCTTACCTTGGTGAGCGACGTGAGGGGCGATGTTGTAAAGGTGCTGCGTGAGAGGTTACCCGAGAGGCTATCCTGCACTAAAAAAAAAACTCTCGTGCTACTCGTCCTCGACTTCCCCTAGTGCGCACCCCTCCGGACATGTACGTAACGAGTTACAGGTAACGGATTACTAGTAAGCAATTACATTTTATTGTGCCTTTTTAACGATTCCATTACTTTTTTTACAGTAGCGTTCGCTGTAATTCAAATACTATTTTTGTGTAATCAATTACAAGCAATCAATTATATTTTACCAAAAGATCTAAAATTATTTAATTGAGTTTTTTTACGTAAAAATACGCTCTGTCTGCCCGTGCGTTGCTTTTCTATGTTGCACCAAAATTGGACACTTTTTTTACCCTTAAACAACTAAAAAAAGATACCTAGGTACCAGAAAAATTAGAATGTCAAGGAGCCCAGCGAGCTTTTGACTGTCGAGGTATCGAGATTGCCTCGTTCCTTGTGTACGGGTTGTTCCGATCCGGGTTTGCCCCGGCATAGACGACTGCGTTCTGCACTGATTTTGCCGTAGAGACAACCTCGAAAGAGTTCCCCAGCGCGTGCCTAGACAGAAGGAGCTAAGAACAGAAGGTTATCTTCTCTACGGATTTTGTGTGAATGTGAATTAAATGCAAAATGCGAATGACCAAAAATGGAAAAGTTACCTCCTTCAGCATATGTACGCATTTTCGATTTCGTAATGAACAGATAAAAAAGCAACGTGAAAAGCAATCAATTACCGTAATCAGTTACATTTTTAATAAAGTAATTCAAAATGTAAAGTATTACCTTTTTTTTAAGTAACGCGTACAAGACTGCACCCTCTCAAATCCCGCTGCGAAGCCGTCAAATGCAAACATATTAAAAGTATGAAAAAAAAAAGCTAGGAGGCGGTTGACGTTTCGTCATTGACACTTCCGGTCACCGATTTTTAGTTTCGGAAGTCAGCAGTGTATAGTCCTTTTACGGATCGTCGAAAAAGTATATACTTTAGGAATGACAAAAATAATTACAGACATGCAACTTGAGACATCTCATTACGTTTTCAAATATGTTTTCGCATATTACGCCCCCCCTCCCTAAGTAAACAGAAATTCAAACTGGGAGAGGGTGACACAAATTTTGACGAGATCTTTAGCGGGCTAGCCCCTTTTCCAGCGATGATTTTTTTTTTTCGCGGAGTGCTTTTGAAGCATTTGAGACAGTAAAAAAATATCGGTCATGGGGTTGTCAGAGGCCCTTTACGCTTAAACGAAGTATAATGGTGCAATTCGTCTGGGCCACCCACGCTGCCCCGCACTATCTGGTTTCTAATCTTTTTGAGGCGGGCATCGGCTCGAAGTAGCATTTTTTGTTTTACGCTGTACAATCTGGGAGCCATTGGTTTCTCACCCCGAGAAGGCATTTGCCGCGGACGTTCCGGCTGGAGTCGTTTGACTTCGAGCCGGCTCGTTCCGTACCATGTTGGGGAGAATACGCCACCGTGTTGGCCTACCCTCTCACACTCCTTCGCACGTCTCCTGTTTTTGGGGGACCAGAGAAATCGCGCGGCACAGTCGGGCCTTCCCTCCTCCGAGTGGGCGGCCGTCTGGTCGAATAGGCCTGGAGTGGACTCCAGGCGACGGGTCGAGTCATGGCGTACGAGCTCGTCGTCCGACCGGCGATGATTTAACGCTAGCATATCCCCGACTCTGACAGTCGGCGTCATCTCCTTTGAGTAAGCGTCCGTCTGCGGAGAGCCCTGGCCTAAAATCCTGCAACGACGGGTAGCGACGTGAGCTCCGCCCACCCCACCGGCGGTGACTCCGCTCGCAATACCCCTTTTGCCCTCAGGTCGACAAGCGCTGCGGGTACCCTGTGTCCCCGGCTCGCTCGACTGCAGTGCTTTGTTGGGAACCCCTGCTTCCCGATAAACGCTGTTCTATACCGGGATCATCGTTGTTGGAACGGCGTTGGCGAACCTGCTGTGGCGACCGCCCTCGTTAATAGGCGTCGGCCGCGTGGTGGGATGGGCATCGGGTTCCCTTTTAGTACCGGTCCCCGGACGATACGGTACGTAATCTTCCCAACAACATTCGCGGACGGGACGACATAGAAACGCACAGGCGAGCGCGTGGCTGAAAGGCCGACGACCAGACACGAGATTCTGCAAGGCAGAAGATCCTCCTCACCATGGGGGAGGAGGAAACACTCAACGGTGGACAGGGTAAAAGGGGAGAGGAGGAAACGGAGGAAAAGTGGAAAGCGCGAAATGGTCGTCGGTCTTTAAAGTAAAGTCCCTTGATACTTATTTTACAAGTAACGACAACCAAGTTTTCTACACAAATGACAAACCACATTCCGCTGGAACAAAATGTCGGCATTCAGTTCAAACCTCTGCTATGCGCCGCCATTTCTTTCCTAAAACCTGAACCGTCACGCGGTTGGTGCTTCAAAGAATGTCGCTACTCGTAGGAAGCTCTTACCTAGGGACTTTAGCTTATAGCAGAGCCGTTTATTGGGAGAGTTTGGCCAATAGGCGGAGCAAAGGCCGCCGCCAGCGCCGAATATCCCCCCGCGCTTAGAGCGTAAACTAAATTTGTGACAGCATGTTGACCAATCAGCGAACCGCAACGTCACAATATTGAAAACGACATACAAATCGGGAAATAGAATCGTTCAATCTCGCCGTCTCGTTGACAATGGCGTCAATCGCAAATCAGCAGCAATGATCGTTGGGGGACCAAGGCGTGGACGCCTTGACTGAGGCTACCTAGGAACTATTCAAATCGAACTGATAATCGAGACAGTAGTCCCGTTTCCGCGCTTCTTTCTGGATAAAAATACGACTGGTGAGTGAGCGCCAACTTAATCGAAGAGAAGACGTCGGGATCTTCGCTGACACCTGGGGGGCTATGTTGCGCTTTTGGACTCCCAGGAGACTAGGAAGAGGGAAGTGACGTAGGTGTGAATGAACGTATCTCGCATCGCGAAACTCACCGTCATCAGCGACTCCACCAATCAACATCCAAAGAGCGTTGTTGACGTCACTTCCTCTTCCTAGTCTCCTGGGAGTACAAAAGCGCAACATAGCCCCCGGTTTCGCAGAGCGCAGTGAAAAGAAACATGCAACTTTCAGAATCCACAAGTCAGGTGTCACCGTGTCATGCTATCCTGCGATTGCGAGCACCCCGCTTTTGTTCCCTGCTCCGCCGCTCGAGTGTTCGTACTGGGGAAGAATCTGTCGAAGCTACCAGCTCGCACTTGTAGCCTCTGCGGTTAGCCCATGTTTGGTCGAAGTATAAATACCACTTTCCCGTGTTGCGTGATTCTATTGCTCGCCGAAGCGGCAAGCGAAGGAACAACAAGTTAGGAACCGTGCGAACTGTTTGGCTTGTGTGTTGCGCTCGAGGAGAGTCTATCACGGAACTTGTCGACGCACGGATGTGTGGTACCAGAAATGGAGTTATACACGCTTGTTGTTTGGTCCCGTCTAATTTACGCAGTTTCCACTGGGCCAGGGGTCATCCGGCTGCTCTCGTTTTGTTTAAATATAATGGGTGTGCAAGCACAGAATTTGCTGTTTATAGACTAATATTTCTGACGCATTGACCGATTTGGCATAGTTCCTATGGAGCTCTGTTTCAGGCTTTATACACTTGAAATGGGAGTCGTTTTCGCATGCTACGGTGACACTGCTTTCATTATGCTCGGCAGACTATTTGCGCAAACAAACCTGGGGCAAAGAAGCTGGGATTAGTTATAGTCCACTGAAGATTAACTTTTGCAGAAATGTTACACCAATTAGGCACTCCACCGTTTAGGATAAAAAAAAAAAAACCTCTTACCTTCGAGCCAGTGTAGAGTTCAAACTGCTATCTCAACACCTGGGTGACAGCAGTTATTTTGAAATTTAAACAAGGTTGGTTAGTTCATCACAGCAGCATAAATAGTATAGGTTATGAGTGTGGCGCTAATGGCAATATATGTAATAACTGAAGAATGTACCTATTTGCTATTGCAATAAAAGATTTTAACCATCAGCAGTCAACATATCTAGCTGGTGTATTATTTGCATGTGCTTGCACAAACTGAACATGAACAGAGCACATATATTTGCATATCAGGCTGAAAATTAAATCTGTTTAGGCCAATAACAGGCTCGTGTTAGATGTCTTGTGATCACTTTTTCTTATAGTGCGAATACTCTCATGTGCTGGAAGTTGCGTTTGCCTTCTGTCCGAAAGGTGGGATGGGCTGGTAACTTTCCACTAACACATGCCTAGTGGCAGACATTTTTTATAGCACCTCCATGAAAAATATGCTCCTGGCTCTTGAAAAAACGGTACGCACCTAGAGGTGCCTGCTATATTAAGAATCAACTTCTAATTGCCTTGCCCCGAGTGTTAGGATGTTGCCAGTCTAGAATACAGTGTGGCAGTATGAAGCAGTGCCACACAAATAAAAACACAGTAGTACCAGTACACAAGTTTATTTCGAGTCATTCGCAGAAGGTACACAACATATTCTGAGAGGAAGAGAATTACTACATAGCTCAGACAGCATCAAAGGAGTACCAGTCTAATATAGGCTACTGAATGAGCTAATCTACTCGCCTCGAGTACTACCATCGGCATCCTTAAATGTCCCATAGCTTTCATGTGCCTTGTTTTCCGTTTCCTTTTCACTAGCCTCCAAGTCTGCCGTATGTCCTATAGACACCTCGTAGAACTAAAAGGCCGGGATGAAGATAGGCATATCCTCCAAAGCGCTGCAAACAGACAGACTATATATGGAACATGCCTAACCAAAATCGGCTCTAGTGGAACTAGTAAACCTGTCCACAGTATTTAGTATTTCCTGTGGTTTACTTTCGAGGGCTCTTCTGCTAAAAGGAATAATTCTAGGAGTGTGCAAATAGAGATATTTCATACCGAATCAAATACGAATTGAATAATTTTCAAATAGCTTTTGAATAGTTGATACATTGTTCATTTATTAAATCCATTCTTTATTAAAAAGAATAAAATATAATATGGTTTTCTAGAAGCTGTTGTAAGAACACAAGACTAGGTGAAAATGAGTAATTAAAGGGTGTTATTAAATATAAACAAACTTTCACAATGTGGATGTTTGTGAGCTACAGCAGGATCTTGGCATCACATAAATTGCCAAAGGAGTACATGAAGACAGCTGCTTGAGAACAGTGAACAGAAACTATAGTCGGTGACAGGTCAAGAACGAAGTGGAAGCTCCTCCCACCTCTTTTTACTTTAGTAGAGCGAACGCTGGAGAGGAGGTGGCCTCCTCTCCACCGTTCGCCCCTTTGAAGTGGAAAGAGATGGGAGGAGCTTCTACTTCGTTCTTGACCTGTCACCGACTATAGAACAGAGAGATCGTGGGTTCAATACCCACCCCTGCCCGTTTCGATCTGGATGAGCATCGCACCGGCGTGTGCTCGTGTACCACTACTGCGTGGTGCACGTTAAAGACCCCAGGCTAGCGGTTGTGCTGCACTGGCTAAATTGCTCATCTACAGCGAGTTACCCCACAACCCCAATTATTAATATTATGAATAGAAACTATGCGAGTGAGACAGGAAAACCAATGGCTTTAAAATGCAGATTGTGAGATCAAGTTCTATATCAGTTCTCAAAAAGCTTTGCAAAAAAAAAAAATCGGTGCTACTTTTAATCATCTCCCTGCCCACAGACCAGATGGGGACAGAAGCAGTTAAAGATTATGATCCAAAACGTACAGGAGAAGTTTCGTGAAAAGTGGGCAGCTACAAATAAAACAACACTGCACACATAGACACACATTGGGACTGGTAATAATGACCATGCCTGAAGAGTAAGGAGCCTACACAGACTTTTTGTCGGGTGTATGGCACCCAACTCAATAATGGCATTTTCCTGTACGTATATTAGGCGTACAGAAGTGCCTGTGAAGGAATATTTCCTGTGCTGAACTGTCCCAAATCTGGTTCCGGCTATTCAGAAACTTTTAGCAACTATTCGATTCAGACACCGAATCTAATAGGTTGATATTCGGTTCGTTATTCAAAAATCGAAAATATAAGCACACCTCTAAATAATTAATTTATCAAACAAAATAGGAGTGAACAGTTCCAACATTTTCTTCTTGATTGGAGTACCTTACCTTTGTCGGCTTGGCAATCCAGACGTCCCTTTAGAGTTGCAGATAGCATTAAGACATACATCATATATCACATCACAGCACAAAGACCCTGGCCACTAGCTGCCTGAAGGTTATTATATAAATACACCAAAATTATGTGCCATGCACCACAGAAAGTTAGAAACATGAATAGTTAGCAATCATTACTGCTTTAATTAGGTAAATCATAGTAAAGGTTATGGAAGACATTTCAGAATATACAATATGCCTTCTACAATTCATACATTTTGATTGTGGCTTATATACAGGTCAAAAACATACCAAACACTATTGCATGTCAATGTAAATAAGGTGCTATGAAGCATCTTTCTTTAATCACGATGTAGCAGATAGTGATTACTCCAGTCACTTTGACAAAGTAAGATGCATTATAAGATGCAAAAGAAGAGTAAGGGTACAGGCAAGATGGTAAATTCTAAGCATTACTAAACCTGAGAAGCATGAAGACAGGAGACACAAAATAAAGTGACAACACTTTCTGAGATGGTGTATGTTGTCTCCTTTATTCTGTGTCTCCTCTGTCTTCCTGCGCCTCAAGTTTAGTAATGGTATGAAATGTTTCGATCAATGCATTTATTCTTAGTAATCTGCAAACTGGAGAATACAACATGTAAAAGCATGCTGCAAGGCTTACTTGTCAGTGTTCTAAGAAACTATGGTGCACACGGGCTAAAACGACAAGCTTAGGTCTTACTCCTTCAAATCTTTTAGAAATCGAGGTAGAATGAAGCTTGTGTAAAGTGCAGAACCAGCAAAAGCCTGGATTGAGTGTTTCAGCTCATAATGTCCGAGGAAGTACCCACTTAACTTTTCAGGCCATCCTGTACCCACTTAACTCCCAACTTTTCAGGCTATCCTGTACTATCAAGGCCATCATTAGCTGAAATGCCACAAGCATGCTCGTAGTACTATCTGCAAACATTGATGCATACATAGGCTGAGACAAATCTTTCCTATCCCCATCTGCACTTGTCATGCCACTCTACATTGCCAGGTCTTCTGCTAAAGAACATTGGTCGGTGGAACCGTTTTACATGAGTACACTTTGCAGCTCTATGCTTGCAAGGAAAAATATTCGAGGTTACATCCTCAGATCCTCTGCTTTGCATGCATCTTGCAAGAGCAACGGATGTTAACATGCGTTCTTACATGCCACACTTTCCCGCGCAATCGCACATAGTGCAGATAAACATATATCAATCACAAAACCTCTTTTTTATTCTGCGATTGTAGCATGATTACACAAGCATCTGCATGATTAGCCAATTTGGGCCTCTGAAACTATTGTTTCACGTGTTGCGGTCTGGTTAATTGGATAGATTTGACAAAGCCCACGTTTTTTGTATTTGATAACCAGAAGGAATTGTCTCATAAAGAGTTGGCTCTTTACCCTCGTAACCCGTAATTATTTATTTCGGTGTAAGAAAGGAAACTTCCCTTTAAGGGATGCTGTCATCATGCGTTGTCTTTTGCAGTTTGACTGAATTTTTCATGATTTATTAAGATTTATTATGTTAGCACCATGCAAAAATGCTGCTGATATCTCCAAACTTTGTCCTTCAGAAACATCAGTTATCTAACAAAGTCTTCGGCATTATATATTGCTTTGAACGGGGCTTGCACATTACCGTGGTCTATAAGGCACAGCCTTTGTTACCGAAGCCACTGCACAAACAGCTTGTTAGTGTTTGCTTATTTAAAAGGCTCCTGTATTTTCTAGCTTTTCTAGAAGGTTTTGGGACTCCAGCCTAGGTAATCATCCCCACCATGAAAAAATACAAGGACATGAATGCATGATCCATCATTCCGAAATACTACTAACTACTCTTGAAGGTTTCTTGCTACGACTGTGAATATAGGCCAACTTATGCTTTCTAGTTCCCGATAAATTACGCCAGCACGAGATGTGGCAACAGGATAGTGTAAACAAACCTTTGTTTGCTAGCTCGATATCTCGGCACATATCAAAATGGCTTCCGTTTGGATGATCAACGTAGTACAGGTGAAAGTGCCAGGGTTTGAGATGTGCGGGCGATTCCTTTGTTTAAAAATCTGCAGAACCCACCTGTGTGAATGATTATCTACGTTAATGCGAATAGCGATCCAAACGGTGCGGAGTTATGCCGCGTTCGTCAGGTGGCCGGCACACGCTGGAATACGCCAGCCCACTCTTTCATTTCATTTCATTTTATTCACCTCAAGGGCGTCCGATGGACGCATTACATGAGGGGAGATTCAAAACAATTAACAAAGGTTTAAAACACACAAAAAAAATAGAATAGCAAAACACGGAAAAGTGAAATGCTATCGCTGATGCACCCAATGTCGACGAACAAAGCGAAATAAAGAAAGAATGAAGTACAAACAAAGCACAAAAGCTATTATACAAAAACATAATCAAGGTGAGTAATTATACAATAGTGAACACTGATCTCTAAATGAAATGGGATTGCTGTCGGTAACAATATGATCAGGTAGTGCATTCCAGTCTCTGATACAAAGTAATAAGGGGGAGAAAAGGAAAGTGTTAGTGCGACTGAAGATTGGTTCTAGTTTCCGCGAATGATCTAGTCTTGGCGATATAAAACTGGCAGGGCGGCAATAAACTGATTTAAAAGGCGAATCGCTGTAATAGATGCTATGGAAAAAACAAAGCCGAGTTATTTTACGTCTTAGTTCAAGAGCAGAGAGATTATTGCTAGCTTTTAAGGCTGAGGCACTAGTTTCCGGTGAGTAGTTGTTGCATATAAATCTTACTGCTTTGTTTTGGACGGATTCCAGTCTTTGAAGAAGGTAAGTTTGGTGGGGGTTCCAAATGGTGCATGCATACTCTAATTTGGGTAGGACTATTGTCTTGTATGCGAGTAGTTTTGTTTTAGGTGGGGCAAGATATAATGTTCGTCTTAAGAAGCCAAGCGTTTTCAAGGCACTGCTTGTAATGTATTCAATGTGGTCGTTCCATGATAGAGTGTCTGTAAAATGAATTCCCAAGTACTTATACGATGATACATGTTCCAGGTGTTGTGATAACAATGAGTATTGTGATTGTGTTACTGTAGAAGACTTAGTGATAGACATTTGTTTACATTTGCGAGCGTTTATGTTCATCTGCCACATAGAGCACCAGGAAGATATAGTATTTAAATCGTCTTGAAGTAGAGTTGAATCGTTATTTGTAATAATTTTTCGGTAAATAACGCAGTCGTCCGCGAAGAGCCTAATTGTGGAGTTTATGGAAGAAGGAAGGTCATTTATGTATATTAAAAACAACAGAGGGCCGAGAACACTACCCTGGGGGACCCCGGATGCAACAGTGGACGGACGCGATGATGATTGGTTAATTTTGACTACTTGTTTTCTGTTTTCAAGAAAGGAAGAAATCCAGTTAATGACGAAGGGATCAATTTGTAGACGTGAAAGCTTAAGAAGAAGGCGGTGATGAGGAACAGTATCGAATGCTTTAGCGAAGTCAATAAAGATGATATCAGTCTGAGCAGTAAGATGAGTATTGAAGTGAAGATCCGTAACAAATTCGAAAAGTTGACTAGTGCACGAGTGACCTTTTCGGAAACCATGTTGATTAGAAAAAGAAGTTACACTTATCTAGGTGAGATATGATATGGGCGATTCTAAATTTGTTGACACTTTCACAGCCCTGCGCACGATCTCTCGCAGCCCAGCGCGTGCGTTTGTGTCACTTAGGAAGGCGAGCAAAGCACGCGCCACTCCCAGGTTTGATTCCTGGGAGTGGTGCGTCTTTTATTTATTTTTTCAATTTAGCATTCTCGTAGGCTCGAAAAGCTTGTCGTCTGATCGAGGTACGAATGCTCTACGCACCGAACGCTCTACGCCGAATATTCCAGAAACCTACGCGGGTACATAAGGAACTCTGTATGACAAGCCGGAGCCAGTCTTGCCCAAGCGTTCGACCCTGCTGTTTCGCCGCCGTCGACGCTAGCCTTTTTCTAATTTGCTTTGGGCACAAGTTGACCCAATTAAACATTTAGTTTCTCCAGTTAATTCGCTGCCCCATCATTTGTAATTCGTGACATTTTGCTGGAGGTGCAGGGTATAGCATTCTATGCCCGTGAAGCGTATCCCTCCGAAGACACCCCGGCCAAGTGAGGTGCTCAGCCTCGGAAGGCTACCCTTCGCCGACGACTCCGAAGCCCGAACAAGCTAACGTTCCAAAGGGCAACTCCCGAAATTCTGAATCCTGCCGCAAAGGCTAAAGAAGAAGACCGCGACGATGACCATTCCACCCGTTGTTGTACTACGCGTTGCTGCTTGTACTCCTGCATCTTTGCATGGTGAGCCTTATGAAGATGTCGAGGACTGGCTACAGAAGTATGAGCGAGTGGCCCAGCACAACCGATGGACAAACGAACAGCACTTGCAGAGTTTTCACTTCGCGCTCAAAGGAACGGCCAGGCACTGGTTCGAGAATCACAAAACTTCCCTGACCTTGTGGACTGCCTGCAAGGATGCGCTGAGACGACATTCACCAACCAATATCGACGGGAAAGGGCCAAGGACCTTCTTTGAATGAGGACCCAGGGCGCAAACGAGACTATCACCAGTTTCGTCGAGAATGTTCTGCACCTGATCGCTCGCGTCGACCCTCAAGCCACCGATGAAAAGAAGCTGCTGATCCTGATGTGAGGTATAAAGGATGACATGGTCTTGTTCGCAACCCGCCATCCACTGTCAAAGATTTCGTTAAGGAAGCCACGAACATGGAATGTGCCCTCCTCGCAAGAGCCAGCCACTACCATCGGCACTCGAGCATCGCTGCTTCTTCTGCATTGGGCTACGACATCAGTCCTAGCATCCTCAGCATTCGCGACATCATCCGTGAAGTCGTCCGGGAAGAGGCTCCACAAGATGCTCCCAGCCGCGGATAAGCCCATCCTCACTATCGCTCACCGAGGTTGTCCGAGAGGAGGTTCACTGAGCCGTCCAGCCTGAAGTTCCCATCAACACGACGACGCCAGAGGAACTGACGTTGAGCTACACTGCCATGGCCTGCCGATCGCCGCAAGCTAGCCACCAGGTTACGGCTACACCCTGATGAGACCCTCCGATGCTGCAGTATCCTCGACGCCAGGAAGGACGAGTCCAGTACGTCCGCCCGGAGCCGAGGAAGACCGACGTATGGAGGACAGCCGATCGACGTCCGTTGTGCTACCACTGCGGGGAAGCCGACTATATCTACCGCTGTTGCCCCTACTGGCAAATAGGGCTGCGCGGCTTCCACCCAAGCAACCCATGCCCACGCTACGGTGAGCGACTACAGGAGATTGAAGGGCACCTTCGACAACCTCAGTTTCCTCCGCCTGCACCTTGCCGCTGGTCTCGGTCACCGTCACCACAACATCCAGCTTCGCCGATGCACTGACCCCGTCGTGAGAGCTTGTTGCCCTTGTTTCGCCGGGAAAACTAAGCGCGGCAACTCATGGAGCTACAGGTGCCGTGGACGAACGACATGAAGAGCCTCCACAAACGCCTGAGCGGTCAACTTAAACATTGTTATCGACGGCCACAATGCATCGGCACTCGTGGACACTGGAGCAGACTACTCAGTCTTGAGTGGGAGGCGCTCTTGCAGTCTTCAAAAAGTGAAGACACCGTGGGATGGGCCGCAGATATGAAGCGCTGGAGGACACCTCATCACGCCTGTCAAAAGGTGCACTGCTCGCGTCAAAATTCACGTCGAGACGTGTCCTGTGAAATTTGTCGTTCTACAAGACTGTGCCAGAGATGTAATTCTCGGCATGGACTTTGTGAGAATACGGTGCCGTCATCGACCTTGCAGCAAACCAGTCGACGCTGCGGACACCTATTCCACCTTCAGAGAAACCCCGAAACAGCGGCAGCGAGTCGCTGCTGCCCACGTGAACCTGCCGCCGCGATCAAGTGTTGTTGTAACCGTCGTGACCGATGCAGCTACCAGCGGCGAAGTTGTTCTGGAAGGAAACCTTCAATTGCTCCTGAGAAGAGGAATAGGTGTCACAATAGGAGTAGCTGAACTTCAGGATGGGCGCACTGTGGTCCTTGTGACAAACTTCCGAGAAGAAACGCAACACCTGACTAAAGGTGCAGCTGTGGGCCACATCGAGGAACTCCGAAACTGTGCCGAAATCGCTACAATTATTGAAGAATCCTCGCTGCCTCAGCAAGACTTTACGTCGCCAGCGCAGCTAGACACTGACCCTTAGCGTCCAGGCCCAAAACAACGACAGCTGAGTGACCTCCTCGCCGAATACAGCGACTGCTTCGTGACGTCGTCGAAGGTGTGCCAAACCACTGTTGCGAAGCATCGCATCGTTGCCCAGGACGACGTGCTCCCTGTGCATCGATAGCCATACCGAGTCTCCATAAAAGAAAGGGACGTCATCCAGGAGCAAGTGCAAGAAATGCTGAACGACGACATCATCCAGCCTTTAAGCAGTCCGCTGCTTAGGTTCAGCGTGGACTACCGGCAGCTGAACGGGGTGACAAAGAAAGACATCTACCCACTCCCCCGCATAGACGACACGCTAGACCGGTTGTGCCACTCTCGATATTTTTCATCAATGAACCTGAAAAGCGGCTACTGGCAGATCGAAGTCGACGAACGGGACCGAGGGAAGACAGCCTTCGTCACGCCGGATGGACTGTACGAGTTGAAGGTGCATTGGACCGAGTCCGAGACCCGTGCCCTCATCCAAGTGTGGGAGGATAACCTGCAAGACCTCCGCCGTCAAAAAAGGAATGCCGGCGTCTATGACACAATGGTCCTTCACCTTGGACGCCTGGAGATACATAGGACGCGAAAGCAGGTGATTGCCAAGATCGACAACCTGACGCATATGTACAGGCAAGTTTTCCTTTCTTTCAACCTCTTTTCTCAGGCAGGAGGGGAAATCAGTGGCCGAGTGGGCTAGCGTAAAGCCCCTTGATAAGTGAAAAAGGGCTGCTATTCATTGTTGTAGAAGTACTCGAGCACGTGAAACGCGCTACTTCCGGGAAGAAAATGCCGTCTTCATATAGCTCAACTCAGTGCTGCGCTGTGCCACCGATTTTCCCCAGAACTGCACGAGGCACGCGCCTCGTGCATCGACCCACCTTGCGCTATTCATATTAATTTATAAAGGATCTTTATGTTTGCACACACCAGCTCGGAGTGCGTGGAGCGCAAGCTCGCTCTGCTAAACCCAGGCTTCCTGGGCTCAATTTCCGCCCCTGCCCGTTTTCGAATTGGATGAGCATTGTGCCCTTCCGTGTAGCATTCGTACTGCAGTGGCTAAATTTATCTTTAACGTAAAGACGTGTCGGCCCTCGGGATGGCAGACATAGCGCTGTTTAAACACCAGCACGCCTGTACATTTCTACCTCCCAAGTGCAATAAATAATATCATATCAATATCAAACATTCAGGGATGCCAATTTTACCTCAGCACTACTTTGTTAATTCACCTGTTGTGCGAGTGCGCTGCTTGAAATCACTGTACTCTGCTTCATACACGAGTGAACAAAAGTTAGAGGTGCGAGCGCGATCTTAGCGCATGTTACGCACGAGAACGCGTAAAAATGTGCGATATCAAGCCAATGTGTGAAACAGTGTAGTCTCGTAACTCTTGGCGGGAGAGATGTTGAGCAGCATGATCGAAGCTCACGCACAGCCTTAGGGCATCAGTCGATCACATTCTGCGCAACAGTAGTATGTCACGCGCAACTCTTTGGCTTGATAGCAGTTGTAAGCCGGGAGCCTCGACTATGTACTCGTAGTCATAAAAACACCTTCGTTGAAAATAGCGATCATTAAGTACTCAAATATACCTCTGCTGTTTTTTTGTTTTTTTTTTCAATTTGCAAAGCATCGGTTGCTGCGATACAGTGCCACACAACACTTGCAAACTCGGCGAGAGCAAATTAGACTGCAAAATAAGCAAATAATACAAAGTGAACTTGAAAATTCCTTGATCAAACGAGAAATCAAGCCCAGTCATTGAGTGACTGAATATTAAACAATAGCTTTAAATCATCGGCGAAAAGCAACAACCCAAAACCTTTTACGCACAATTCGATGTCACTAATAAAAAAAAGGAACAATAGTGGGTCAAGGTTAGACCCCTGAAGGACACCAGATGAAGGAACAAAGGCATCAGAAAAAATATTTAAAATTTTCACACTGCTTTTATTGTTGGTAAGGTAACATGTTTGGGGAGAATAAATACTGTTAAGGAGTTTTTTGAGGACATGCTCACAAGCAACACCAAAAAGCTTTCTCAGCTTCAAGAAAAAATTAAAATACAAAATAAATGTCTTTTAGTTGTAGTGCTACATTCTTTTGGAGATAGCACACCTTCGACCACAAGATGAATGGTCATTTTAACACTGCTGAAAATGTTGCGCTAAGTTGTCCATTCCAAATTTGTTTACTTTGCAACTACAAAACCTTTCAATTTCTATGTTTCTTCAGGACGCTGCTCAAGGGGTGTACGACCGGATCAGAAGGAATTTCGTGGATATACTTCTACGAGCTGCATAGGTTTTTAGGGGCTCTGCCCGTAAATGACTCCAGCCTGGTTGAGGAATGCGTCGACTTTTCCGACGTAGCAGAGGTATGTAAAATATTCGAAGCTGCAATCATTTTCACACTTTCAATGACCTTGCTTAACACAAGTTATCACCATAGGCAAACATCGTAGAGGTTACGACCGAGGAGGATGCTGTCGCTGCGGACCCCGAGGAAGACAATCAAAACCAGGACGTTGACCTGCCCGGCACCAGCGCAAAGCTCAAGAGCTTCGGAGCCAAGAACAAGACAGGCCCTAGAAATGCAGGTCCTCAGCAGCCTGCAAAAAGAAAAAAGTGGCTGAAAAGCAGCTAGAGTTCATGAAAGGACTGCTGGACGAGCAACGTGCCCTCCGGCTCTGCTGGGAGAACTCCAGGAGCTCGGAACTCGCCCTCAGAGAGAGACAGCTGAACCTCCTTGAGAACATGCAGCAAGACTTTGCAAGCATGCGCCGCAGAATGGAAAAGTAAAGGGATACCAAAATGTATAACCTTACCAAGACCTGAAAGCAATAAACTTTTTTTACCTAAGCCACAAAGCTATGAGAAGTGTAAAGCAGGCTGTTATCTTTTTCCCAAAAACATAATACAGTGAAGTAGTTCTTACAAGATTTGAATCTCAAATAAGACACAAAGTGCATAGCAATTTGAAACAGACAGATGACGGGTGAGTAGTTGGGACAAAAACCTCAGGCAAACGGGTTTGTGTGTGTCCCGTTTGATTGTCCATTGTCCCCAGATTTTGTAAAGAAATTATATATCAACCAGCTCACCTGTTTAATAACATTGTCTTCAAAATATACTTTGTTTGAAGCATACACTAGTCATAAAGTAGCTGGAAAAATAAGTGATGCTCCACAAGGAGATAAACCTTCTCATTACAAGAAGGGTGGCTGTTAGGGCTAGTTGGGTGGTCATTTGATTGAGCGTGAGCAGCAAAGACGAGGACGAAGGGAGGACAGGACGCTTAGTTTGTGTCCTGGCCTTCTTTCGTCCTCGTTTTTTGCTGCACATGCACAAGTTTTATGAACTTCTCATTACAGTTCTTGAGGCAACACGGGTACTAACATTGCCACCCCGCAGTTAGGGTGTTAATCTATATACATTATTTGTTTTGCTGGAACTTGGTAGCTTACCATGATAAATGGCTACCAGCTAATCGTCACGCAATCCAAGCTCCGGATGTGCAGCGAAGTAGTTGACCAGAGCTGCACGCACGCTTGGGCCACTGTCCTCCTCAGCTTCTGTGGTGCAGACTGGCTGATTAGCACGCATTTCTTCAATGTCCTTCATTGTGTCCTTTAGCCTTTGGGGGTCCACAGGGTCATTGAATCGCTCGCAGACATTGTGCAAAATGCAGCATGCACGAACAACAGAGTTCACATTTTCTATTCTTGTCTCGGTCCTCTTCATGATGATCCGAAATCTCGCCTTCAGCCGGCCAAAGGCATTTTCTACGATGCGTCTGGACTTCGAAAGGCAGTAGTTGTAGTCCCCTTGAGGCACTGATAACTGTGTGCCATGCGGGAATGGCTTCATGAGGTTTGGCGTCAATGGAAATGCCTGGTCGCAGAGCACGATCGGTGGCACGGCAGTCCCATTGACCACCAGGGGTGTCTCTGCCCGAAGACTGCTGAGCAGCGCTGGCAGCCTTGAATTGCGGTACACGTGGGCGTCGTGGCACTTTCCAGGTGAACCGACGTTGACATACCGAAATGTGTACCGATGGTCCACAATGGCCAGAAGGATGATGCTGTACCTTAAAGGAAAAAACAAGAAATAATCAATGTGAGGATACACAATGCTAGCACTCAATGAAGAAACAAAGAATGGAGTGCAGTAGTGAGTTTGCATTTAAACTCCACCTTCGGTCAGCTGCGTGGAGGTACTCGCAGTGAATAGGTAGCGAGACAATTGTGGTGATTGGCCGGGGTGGGTCGCTTGCTGCGGGTTTCCACTTGTGGTGGGATGCACGGCATTGATTGCTTATGCTACACCGCAAGGTGGGAGTTGCACACGACAAGGTATGTTGGATACTTAGATGTTTCTGTGAGCCAGGTCAGTCAGGGATGTGGAAAACGATGCATAGTGAGTTAAGCTTTGAGTTGCATGGTGGATTGTGGCACTTGTTTAGTTGCTTGGTAGGAAAGTGGACGCGGAGAACATCTTTCTTTGTTATGCGTGATCACTTGCTTCACGGGAAGTGAAGGGAGTGGATGCAAGTGAGAACATGGGGTTCAACAGTGACGACTGTGATGGAGGCGATGTACTGGTGCCTGGAATGCATATTCGACTGGTGCGTTTACCTGGTCTTCAATTTTGTTCCCTCAATTTCCTGCTCGTGACATCATCATTGGTTATGCTGCTGCCCGCTGCGACCCCTGCCGGTGGCACAGAGCCCTGCATGGATTCTGGCTGACCTTAAACCCCTTGTTGGGCTGATATTTGGGGTGATTTTCGGCTGATTACTAACAAAAGTCTTCAGCGGAGAAATGTCTTTACCACTGCTCGCCTACATGATTGCACAGCATGCTTTTACTGCCCGTCCTCAGGTTTCGACGTCAACGAAGAGATTGTGCAACATAAAACAGCAGCCCAATTACAGCAAAGAGACCCAAAACTCCAGGGTCAACTTCACTGTATTTGCCTGCCTTCCACCTCAAACAGAAAAAGAAACGTTTAATGAGCAACTCTCGCGGTTGCGCATTAAACATGCTCGTTTTGAACGTGTTGAATGTAATTAACATGTACACATCCTAGGTGACAAAAATATTGAATAAATAAATGGGCTGACTGGTAACTTACCATCCCTTGTAGTTCCGGTAGTCGCAGTCCTGGTCTTTCGGCGGGGACACTGCCAGGTGGCACCCGTCCAAGGCTCCGATGGCGCTTGGGAAGCCGCACACCGCCTCGAACTCCAACATGTGGTTGTAGAGTTCGCTTTGCCGCACCATCGCCACTGTCGACTCCTCCAGCTTGGCCACGATCGTACCGCAGAACTCGCGGTACATGATATTGACTGTTGCGCGACCGACGCCAAAAAGATGGCCTATCGTCCTGTCCTCGGCTGTTGAGCACAGTTTATACAACGCAATCGCCACGCGCTTCTCGACACTGATCGGGGTCCGCATGTTTGTCGTTTCTCTTTCCATCGTCGGGCGGCACACGTCGACGAGATAGCGAAACGTGGAGGGCATAACCCGGAAGCACGCCTTGAAGTTCTGGACGCCAAGGTGCGGCAAGGTTGTCTCGAACCAGCTCTCGCCCCTCTGGTAGGACCAGAGCCTGCGCTCGATCCGCTCTACGCTTTGCACGGCAAAAGCGGCGATCGTGAAAGAGTTGGCGAAGAGTGCCATCTCTACAACTTCTCTTTCGCTTCTCGAAGAGTCAAGCTCAATCTCTAGTGCCAGGTACTGGCTCAAACGTGCCTGCACGAGGCGCATGGCCTCGGCACAATCAAACTCCATCCTGAATTGTTCGCTGTGTCTTTTTTTTTTGTCCAATATACACGTAAATAAATTAAAACTCACGCAAAAGCGTAGGGAAGGAGGCGAAACGAGGAAGAAATCAGCGGAGTGAACGAGGAAAAACAAGGAGCAGCGGAAACGCGGTTGCCAGACGGACATAAAGATTTCTACCAAATGCAGGTGTAAATGTGTTCACACATAGAATACTGGTATAAAATATCTGGGTTGCCTTTATATACATTTTAAAACCTGTTACTACTATTAATATAACCAACTAAGAACGGCGCAAAAAGAAAAAAAAATACCGTAATTTTTTTTTTAGTTTCGGTTTCACTTATTGTTTGTCAGCACCAAAGCAATAAACATCACTCGTGAATGCCTTTTACTGGTCGTGTAGCTACTTCCCCTTTAATAGAAGGTCCTTTAGTGAAAAGGCCATTTAGTGAAAAGGAACTTTAGAACGCCGTCTGACACGGGTATAAAACGGCTTAAATTAGTCGTGTCACAAATTTAGAGCACACAACCACCGCTAGGGTCAGTTTCGCGGCCTGTGGTTGGCCCGAGATGCTCGCCTATTCAAACCAATGTATGGCCAAACTCTCCCAATAAACGGCTCTGTCTTATAGGGGCCTGCCGCGCTCTCTGTCGGAAGAAAGCTCAACCATCTTCGAGGCTTCAGCTGACAATGCAATTTTTCTCCTCACTCCCCACTTGACAAGCAGTTGCTGAGTTAATGCTGATTTTGGTAAAATCAAGCGTGCCTGAATCCACCGGGTTGGCGCAACAACAACTAGAATAACGAAGGCCTCCGAACGCTCGCGCTCTTCCTTCATGAAACGTCATCAGAGTCGGATCGCGCTAACTCGGCTATTGGGCCCGAGCCCGACCTTCGACGCGCCGATTGGACACGAGTCCCCAAGGGAACGCGGGACACATCACTCGTGCCCAATCTCAGGCCTCGATCGATCTGACTGTGATGCAGTCAGCGGAGGCCTTTCGTCTAAGTGGGGTTGGATGGCAGCGTGATGGACCAGTTTGGGGGTGTTTGATAAAACGTTCGCGGTATCCATGACAATAAGCGGGGTTTTATCGTATTTCACCGAGCACTACTCTACTATCGGCGTTCGTTCAGCCATTGGCCGACTAAGTGGGAGTAAATACAAAAATCGAACATCCGCTGACATGCCGCTCGTTCTCACAATAGACTCGATGATTACTCAGTTTTATTCCGTAAGATAGCACTGGAGCTCTTCGGAGCCACGCGCGCGCCCGGGCTTTTTCCATATTATCCATGACTCTTACCTATGTCGGCCGAGAAGCATTGTTAGAAAGTAAAGCGAACCGTGTTTTTGTTTCTTTTCATATAGGGACTTACACGAATTGGACATATTACATATTCGCATTCAAATGCAGAACCTAAATTCAATCTAAGAAAAATTGTGAGCCATTTCACTTTGTGAAGGTGGTTGGCCAGCGAAGCTGTAGACTACCACCAACATGATTTCCAAGAGACACACAAATTCACTGTCACCACATGTTGATACAGCAGAGGTTCCCAGTGAGGTCCACGGACACGTAGGGGTCCGCGAAGCACTGTCTGAGTTCGCAGGACTCAACAAACTTCGTGTGTCTGTTAGTTGGCATGTTCTTTGTAGTCTAGACTGGCCGTGACTAATTTGCATCCTGCTTCCGCAACTTCACGACAGCAATCCGCACGAGATCATGCTCGCCGTCACCTCAACTTTCTCGTCTTCCACACCATCCTGAACTACGTGTCTCAGGTACCCAACGGCATCTGCTCCGTGGCATGTGCTTGACAAAAATGAAGTGATGTGGCACCTTTATTTTATAGATTTACTGCAGAGCAATTACAGGCACCTGTTCATGCACCGAATCTGTTAGCTTACTTACGTACCCCCCCCCCATGGACAGTGATCCCCATCACTGCCAGACGGTCGCAAAGTCACCGACATCACATGGCTGGGAACTACTGATTGTACAGTATACATCATTTTCAAACGGTAAGTGTTGATTGCTTTGCGATCACCATGATCTACACTAATGGGCTCCATTACAACTTTGGTGAGTTTCTTTGCTAAAGTTAAATTTATACATATATAAAAGCTGATGCTTTATATATGAAAAGCAGTGACGTCAGCCGACTCAAGCGGAAGAATGCCCATTGTTCTCGGATGTATCTCACTTATCACAGCGTTTCGACGTCCTTCCTCATCAAACGGCATATCGCGGTGACGGGGCATGTATGCCCTTCCATACAATGGAGCGCTTTTCCATGCAAATTAGTTTGGGCACACTGATACCCAAAATGCATGGAACCCTGGCCATATACAGCTTCGTTGTAAAAGTGGCGACAAGATGTCCTTTTAGCCCGAACTGGCCTTCGACGAGTTTCCCTATGACGAGTTAGTCTACTCGACAAGTTGGGAGTCGGCGAGTTGCCCTGGAACAAGCTAGAAGTCGCCAACGTGCTATCTCGTCGTAATCAGTCGCAAGCAATCGCAACGCGGTCGGTTGTATTCAAACCCAAACGTGTGAACCAGTCTCAAAAGTTGTTGACTTTTCGTGTATTTATTTATTTACTTGTTTATATATTTACACACTCTCACTGCCATCAGAAATATAGAGGGGTGTTTTTGTAAACATGCAAAATGTTAGTTTTTCTAAATCGGAAATTTAAACTCTGCAGTTACGCTTCTGGCACATAACGCCGCCATCAAAGTTGACTTTGAACACGCGTCGGCTCTATACACTAAAATTAGAATAACGGGATTTAGCTCATTGAAATAAAGGCGGTTCGATTTATTGCGGTAGATATAAAAAAAAAACTGGAAACACACTACATTTGTTTTACGTAACTAAAATATGTCTCTTGAAAAAAAACTCAGATGAGTATTGTCTGTCATGTTAACGCCAAAACACATGTGCGAAAAATCAACTTAAAATTGCACAAAATTTAGAACATGCGAAAATGGTATCATGCTATACTCGAGCAACCAGAGTGTTTACAATACGAAAATGGAAGGTATAGATTTGCTAAAGCCACATTTAAGATTTCTTCAATCAATACCAGCGGGTGTTCTTTTTAATATTTGTACGGAACTCTTTGTTATCTCACACAATTTGTGCGATTCCCGCATGGTTTTTCGTATATGTGTGCTTTCATCATCAAAACGCATGGTAAAAAAAGGAAATCTTGACAAATGAATTTTAGATTGCTTTGGTGTAATAATGCGAAAGCATTCCTACACGCGGCGCATTCTTACAAGCAGTACACCATGTCTTCCTTTCGTACAGGGCGCTCCGGCGTTGACATCGCGCTCCTTCACTGCGCAGGCGCGGCGAACCCTGCCGGCTTCACGGCGGCTTCCGTTACGAAGCATCTGCGTTGCTGTGCTTTTCTTTGTGTTTTATTTCTGAAGCGCGTGCTTGATAACGTAGTTTTATGACCATCTTTCGGGGACAACGCCAATGGATTTTCGCATAACAGGACAAATAAAACTTTCGTCTTAATAAAAAAATTAAAAAAAAAATTCACTTCCGTTTTTAAACTCGTGCGCTCAAGGAAAATATTACGCGCTAAGAAGGGAAGCATTCATTACCGCTAAATCCTTTTACCGTTCCTGAATTTAACTGAATTCCGGTAGCTTGTATTAGTGTCCTAGATTGCGATCAGGCTCTTGAATATCCAGTCGAGGCCTTCAACAACCTTGCTTTTATGAAAAGATTACAAATTTCAATCAGGACCTTTAAAAGGAAAGTTTGGTTTACTTCCTTATTTATTTTATTTTTCTGGCAGGTTTCAAAAGAGGGGCTAGCGCAAAAGGCTAAGAAAACTGATGACACACTGATCCTTTAAAAATACACTGATATGCAGAAAAAAATTATCTTTAAAGTATATAGATGGAATACACTGCAATCCAATTATAACGATACCACATATAGCGACGTACCGCTTATAACGATCAGTTTCTTCGAGGACCGTGCGTTCTTGCGTGGGTTCTAAGTGGATTTGGGGGTTATAAGTGGATTCACTGAATGTATTGTTTTAGTAAGTTTTCCATGAAAATAGAATTAACATATACTCGGAATATTTACGCGGTTACACGCAATTTAGGTGCAGGTCACGGCACGTTCTAAGGCCCACCCACAAATCAGTGGCTCCGCCCATTACTACTGGATTGGCTTGGCTGCTCAACCAAACACGCTAACAAGCCTACTGTCTTCATTTCGCGACATCCGGTGCATCTAGTCTATCGTCTGACAGCTCCTGCTAGTCGTGTGCGAGCGGACGTGCGGCAGCCTCCGGCCTCGTCTGCTATTTCACCGCCGACTATCTTCGTCTGCAATGCCCGTGAGACGCGGACGCGAAAGCTGCGCGGCGGCGTCCGTTTTCGCCTCCGTCCGTCTGCTATTCCGCCTTCGTCTTAAAACTCCCGCAATGCAAACAATACGCCACCATGACAGTGGTGTTGTAGTATTCCATCTTGTATGAGCCCCGTTCCTAACAAGCTTTTGTTATCGTCTGTCAATTTGCAGTAAAATAGCGACGAAAGGACGTAAAAAAAAAAAAGAGGCCGCATCACCATGTGGTCAATGATGTTGATTGGGGCGAAACTCTGGTGGGTCTGATTATACTGATTTTTTTGTTCATTGGTAGCGCTGATGGTGCTGATTTTTTCTTATTGCTCATAGGTAGTGCTGAGTTCCGGGTTGCGTTTCGAGTTCATTATTACTACTTTATGGTCGGTGAAATGCAGAGCCAGTGGTTCTTCTATAGCGGATCAGCTTGGATCCGCTAGAAGCCGTGGGAACGCATCTCCACCGCTTAAGTCAGCGGTCCATGTCAGAAAGAGAATGTATAGTATGGATCGTGGTTATATACGCAGTTGAGCATTTGACCGCAGCGCCCTCTCGCCTATAAACGTTGAGCCAATGTATGCAAAGTTTAACGCGATTATATACGAATTTGACCACAGCGCCCTCTCCTGTATAGACGTTGAGCGGCTACATGCTACGTTGGAGTGTAGCATAGCGGGTAAGGCGTCTGGCTTGTAAGCAAGCGGTCCCTAGCTCCTAACCCCGAGTTCTTTTTTTAGCGTAGTAATACTAGTGTGTGTGTAGTTTTTAAGAATGAACCGAGTTGCCCTGTTTTGGATCGACTCTAATTTCTGTATTAGGTAAGCCTGGTGGGGGTTCCATGTTGTAGATGCATATTCGAGCTGCGGGCGAACAAGGGCAGTGTAAGCTACGAGTTTTGTCTCCCGGTTAGCCATATGTAGTGTTCGTCTCAAAAAACCGAGGCTTTGGTTTGCCTTTACAACGACGTGATTAATATGAGCTTCCCATGATAAGTTTGACGTGAAATGAACCCCAAGATATTTGTATGTGTGTACATGTTCAATGGGCGTATTAAAAAGAGAGTAGCTAAACACTGTGGCACTTCGCTTAGTGTTGAAGTTTAAGAATTTTGTTTTTAGGATGTTGATTTGCATTTGCCACTTTTTACACCATGTTTCTAGCGTAATCAAGTCATTCTGAAGTTGAATGCAATCACTAATGCAAGATATCTTCCTATACACCACACAATCATCAGCGTACAAACGGATGGTTGAAAGAATACTATCGGGTAAATCATTCACGTACAAAAGAAAGAGCAGTGGACCCAGCACGGTCCCCTGCGGCACTCCCGATTTTACTTTCTGATGTGATGAAGATTTGTAATCATAACAAACACTTTGCGAGCGATTGAAAAGAAAATTCGATATCCAGTCTATCACGAATGGCTCCACTTGGAAAGCACGTAATTTTTGAACCAGTCGATGATGCGGCACCTTGTCGAATGCTTTTTTGAAGTCAATAAAAATTGCATGCGTCTCAGTTTTAAAATGCAGGTTACTGTGTATATCAGTTATAAATTCAAAAAGTTGGGTTTCGCAAGAGTGAGACCGACGGAAGCCGTGCTGGTTTACAAAAAGAAGGTTGTTTGCTGACAGGTGATCCATGATATTCGAAAATAAAACATGTTCTATTAATTTACTCGGAACACTCGTCAGAGAGATGGGTCGATAGTTCGTGAATTCATTCTTTTGACCATTTTTAAAGACAGGGGTAACTTTTGCCAGTTTCCAATCAGCAGGTATTTGGCCACTAGTTAGGGATTGCTCAAAGATAGAACAGAGGAGAGCGGAAGATTCACATTTGCTAAGCTTAAGTAGCTTCGTCGTGATATTGTCAGGACCGGGGGCAGAGTTGGTTGGGAGTTGTTCTATTATTTTCTGAATTCCACTCACAGACATAGTGATTGGGCACATTTGTGTGGCTATGTCGTAATTAGGCGAATGCTCTGGTAAGGGGAAAATGTCTTCAGAAAACATCTCGCTAAAAAAACGACTGAATTCCTCGCACACTGTACCCACATCGAGCTCGTCTCCCGCAAGATTAGTGAATCGGTGAGGCTTCGACACTTGCTTAGGGTTAACCGCTTTCCAGAACTTTTTGGGGTTAGCTGTCATAAGGCTGCGGAGGTCTTCGTTGTAAAACTTGTTCTTCGCTCGACGTATCTCTGTCTTGCATACTAATTGGAATTCGTCATACTTTGTCCACGCAGAAGGGGACAAAGACAATTTAGCTGTCTGAAATAGTCTCCGTTTTTTATTCAGTAGTCGTTTAAGGCGGTTCGAAAACCAGGGTTTCTCAATAGAAGACTGTATATTTATTTTTGGAATGAATTGATCGCATAGATCAAGTAGCTTTTGTTTGAATAATTTCCAGTTTTCGTGAACTGTTCTAGAGTCAAAGCCAACCATGTAACTACTTGAAAAGGATTGCAAGCTCCGACAGAAGTCATCGATGTTAGCCCTGGAGTAATCATAAATAGCTTTTACCAGCGGACTGTGCTTTTGCGTAGGAAGAGCAAGTTCAACATTTAGGGAAGTATGATCACTGAGCGGTTCCATAAAGTTTACCGAAGCTATAAAATCTGGTTCCGAAATAAAAAAAAGATCCAAGAAAGCAGAGTTACGAGTTGGCTTGTCAACCATTTGAAAAAGAGAGAAGGCGTTTATCACATCAACAAAGTCCCGACTTTGCTTTGAAAGTGTATACCATGCATCAAAGGATATCACATTTGGAACAGCCGGCCATTTTATTTCGGGATAGTTAAAGTCACCGGAGAGAACTATGAGATCATTTGGATAAGAACGAGCAAGGGTCTCTAAGCAATCATAAAGTATAGGCGAGAAGTCTGACAAGTCAGGTGGCTTATAACATGCGATGACTAAAATACAAACAGCAGGCGTCTTAATCCTTACCCAAACACCTTCAAAACTTGATATTATATCACACTTTTCAACATGCAAAGTACTTCTAACAGCAATCAACACTCCCCCTCCCCGCCGCTCAATCCTATCTTTCCGGATGATAAAATACGAGTCACTTAAGATTAATTCGCTATCTGCAATATCCGGAGTTAGCCAAGTTTCACTGATGATAACAACGTCTGCAGAGCAGGAGTGGACAGCAGAATGCAGCGCTTCTTGTTTGGCATAAACGCTTCTAACATTGGCAATAAAAAAGTTTATGGTTGATAATGGTCTTTTCTGTTGTTGGGAGGATGACTTTCTGGTTTCCTGTAGCTATGCGGGAAGCTGCATAACACGTGCGGTTTCCTGGTCAAAAATATATCGCAAATTTCCTATAATTAGTTTATCATGGCGAAGCTTGAAGTCACGAGCTTGTGCTTTTGCAAAAGAAAGGAGCTCTTTTCGTGCTTTACGGGTCTCTTCCGAGTAATCCTCGCTCAAACGGAAATCTGTACCTTTTAGTCTGTTTGCCTGTGATAGCACGAGTTCTTTATCTTTAAAAGAGTTAAATTTTACGATGATGGGCCTGACTGTCGTGGAGTTATCTTTGAAAAACCCAATTCTGTGCGCCCGCTCGATCCAAGGGGGAGTATCTTGACACCAAGATTTTCCTCGCAAAAGGAAACTATTTTTTCTTCAGACTGCTTCCAGGTCTCACCACGCGCATCAGGTAGGTTAAAGAATAGCAAGTTGTTTCGTCGCGAGTGATCCTCAAGAGTGGTAAACCTTCGTGTCATTTCCGCTATCGCGGAAGTGTTTGTTGCAGTGATTTTTGATACCGCAGCCACGTCTTCTTTGATTGTTTTAAGGCTCGAAATTTCGCGGTCGATGTCGTCGATTTTAGATTTGAGGGTTGCCAAGACAGAGTCAGTATGACGTTGCTTTTCTTGCATAGATTTAATTTCAGCTAGGATTTCCGTTTGGCCGTTGGATAACTTGCTTAGTAGCATTATGATTTGATTTGGCGATGTGTCGCCACAAGGCTCGTTATCGGGCCCGGGGTTGGCCTCAATATCTCCCGACAAGAGTAGTTTTCTTCTCATGCTATCAGCAATTTGACACAGATCTGACACAAAAGAAGCAAGCCTGGAACGCGCTGAAGACACACAATCATACACACAAGGTGGGCACGACACCGCAATGACGCACACGTTATTGCATCGGTAGGATGATGATGAAAAACCAACCTGGGAATGGACAGGATGTTTGAGACACATTCCGGCGGCGGTGTCGTACCCATATTTTTAATCTTTGTTTTTCGTCTGGAGTATTTCGTACGGCGATGCAGGTTGCGAAAGTATCTGTCCTTCACAAGAAAGGAGATAAAAATAATTTCAGCAATTATCGACCGATTTCAATTCTTCCCTTATTTTCGAAAGGCCTCGAAAAAGTAATACAGTCCCGTCTCGTACAATTTGCGAATAAGCACAATTTAATTTCATTTTCGCTGTTTGGTTTCAGGAAAAATCGCTCCACAGAATCAGCCCTATTGTCCCAGAAATAATATATATAAAAAATTTTGAAGAAAAAAGAACGGTTGCTGGCGTGTTCGTAGATTTAACTAAAGCCTTTGACTTTAGTAAATCTACGAACCGTGAATCATAACATTCTGCTTTGTAAACTTAAGTACTATGGTATTCGAGGGTTGCCGTTATCACTCCTAAATTCATACCTGAGTCACCACTTTCCAATATATTAACAATAGTGGTCATTTCTCCGATAGAAAGCATATTATTTCAGGGGTTCCACAAGGAAGTATTTTAGGGTCCCTTCTTTTTAACCTGTATATAAACCAGGCACGTAGCCAGGATTTTGGTTCGGAAAGGGGGGGGGGAGGGGGAGGGCGCCGGGTTCCATTGCAAAATGCTGTATGAGGGGGAGGGGGAGAGGAGGTCCCAGGAAAATGGGAGATTTCGGGGGGGGGGGGGGGGGGGCATGGGCCTCCCCCTGGCTACGTGCCTGAAGTAAACGATGTTGTGAATATAGAACCTGTTGCTAAATTTGTAATGTATGCAGACGACACTAGTATATTTATTTCCTCTTTAAATAGCGATGAAATTGTGGATGCTGTTAATTTTACTTTGTCAAGATTGGCGGCGTGGGAAAAGGACAATGGACTAAGTATTAACACTGAAAAGACAAAGGCCATTTTCTTTCGTCCGAAAAATAAACAAATATTTATTCCAAGGCCTATAGTATTCAGCTCAACTCCGATAGAGATCGTGGAAAATTTTAAAACACTAGGTGTCTTTTTTTTCTGAAAATATGTCATGGGACAGCCATGTAAATTATTTGGTTTCCAAATTGTCGCGTGTTGTTGGTTTAACGTATCGCCACAGCCAATTTTACCAGTTCGCGTTGAAAATAATTATTTACCATGCTCTGTTTTGCTCACTCCTGAGTTATTGTAACCTTGTCTGGGGCACAACAACGGCATCCAACCTGAACAAAATTTATCTGCTTAAAAAAAAATGTTAAGAGCCATCTTCAACGCGCCTTATAACTCTCACACTGAGAATATGTTTAGTAATCTGCAAATATTAAAAATTCATAAGCTATCTGAATATAGACTTCTACTCACCATTAAGAATGCAATAAAAAAAGAAAGTGTTCTTTTAAACGAGGTAGTTAGATTAGAAATAAATAATACGGTTTATTTGACCCGGTATAATGAATATTGGAAGGTTCCCACATGCAGGTCAAATTATGGGCAGCAAATGCTTCGGTATTTAATTCCAAAGCTTCTAAACAACTTTGAAGAAGGAAATAGAAATATAGAAACAATATCTCCTAAAGAGTTGCATAACATATTTTGACATATTTAAGCGTTCTGTGTCTTGTTTCTGTTATCCCATTTGATAATGTATAATTTTCTGCATATGATTTTCTTTCTTTTTTTTTTTTTTTTCATTGCACGAAAAGTGTTTGTTCAATGGCTGCCGATGGGGCTGAGGGCCAGTCAAGCTTCTTGTTGAAGCTTTTTCCCTTTTGCTCCACCATTTCTTTAAATGGAAATAAAGATTATTATTATTATTAAACATGTCTGGAAATTCGTGAGGCCTGTACGCATATAATTCTCTCGTCATGTGTGTGCAGAGAACGCCATGTCTTTTGTATGACGCATGAGCAGTGTAACCGGAGCTTTTGGTTGAGATAACTACACGAATGGAAAGAAAAATGCATTCGACTGGATGGTTCAAGCACAAATAAAGTGATCGGCGTCTTCGCGACACTATCTAGATATATAATTAACAAGAACACGAGAATGAAGAGGACATAAACAAACAAGAATGAAGTACTAGATATATTCATATATGTCGTCGCATAGCTCCTATATATTGATAAAGCCTGGCAGATCACCACAGGAAGCGGCCGCCGAAAGTGAAAAGGTAGAACGGCAGACAACGGATGAGAGGAGAGGCACGTGACGCGCGCCCTGCTGCGGCGAGACGCCGAAACACGCTTCTTCCGGCGATGGAATGTCCGCTCGTGCTTCTCGCGTTCCTCAAGCTACCGCTTCTTTTCTCGTCGGGTTTGAAAATCATGTCTCGGGTCCACGCCGCTGCAAAAGCTGTACGCTGACATCCAGGTTACCCGAGAAAGACTCTGTGGCACCAGATCCTCGCGCTCCAAATCTGCGACCGGGCTCTCTTTGGCTCCGTCGTCGAACTGCAAGACTTTGTGAGTATAGAGGAGGTTATGGTTGCCTCGAAGCTGCTCGCGCGCGCGTGTTTACTTTAGCTTTTTTTATATTGTTTTTTTTTTTTCTTTTTCCGCGGGTTTACGAGCTTCTTTCGGCGAATGCTTCTATCAGAGTCGGGAGGCCCCTAAATGGGTGCGAACGCTGTGGCTGTGCACATATTTTATATAGAGCCCCGCGTTGGGTATTTTTGGTCTCGTACATGTCAGCTTTTGAGACCTCGGCTCCGGGGTGGTTTTTGCTCTGTGTATACTTCTCTCGTGATCGTGGCTTGAATGTGTCTATACTTGCTTATAGTTGATCTTACGAACTTCGTTCTAGTGTGTTTTGTCTTATGTATGCTGTTATTTTTGGGATGTTCATGCTTGCTTTCTGCCCCGAGCCTCAGCAATGGCGCTAAGAGAACCTCGAGAGATTGTTTGTCTTAATGGCCCCAGGAAGCTGCTAATCAATATAAGCAGCCGCCAGAAGAGGACTTGGCTCCCAGATATCAAACCTTGACTATCGCCCTGCCTCTGGAGGCCAAGCTCCACGTCCCACACCCTATAACTGTGGAGTGATCCGCCCGCTAACTTGCAAGTTTGGGACCCGCCCTAACGGCCGTAGAGGAGTTTGGCTCACCCGGCATTGTGTTGTTCCTTGTTTGTGAAGTTATGTGCTTTCGGACGCACCGGAAGTGTGGTTCAGGAAGACGACACGGGAAGTTTCCGGAGTTTAAGAGTATTTTCTCCAAACATTTATACTCTGATTACGCATTGCTTTTTGCGTTGCCATCAGCGTTTATGATGTTCCTTGAATAAACAGTTATATGTGCATCTAAGTAATTCAACGAACTATAGTCGGTTACAAGTCAAGAAGGTAGGAGAAGCTCCTCCCATAATCGTGATGCGACCGTTTGAAATCCATCCGCAGTCAAAAAAATAGTTCCCTGGAAACACCCCTTGTTCCGCTTCAATGAATAGATAATGGCTACAGAGTGATGCCAACCTGTCTCCGACCCCCCCCCCCCCCTTATTTTTTTTTTAGGAAAGCGGCCTCTGTATTCATCGGAGAGGAAACCGAGCCCCTGAAAGTAACCTTTGTATCCATCGAAGGGAGAAGCTAATCTCAAAGTCGTTTTTGTTTCCATCGGAAACAAAAACGACTTCTGATCTCCCTCTCGTGGCTTTCACAACGCCAAGTCAAGGTCGAAAGATAAAGCAAATATTCAAAGCAAGGCAAAACCTCTCCCGCGTTGGCCACGACGTCACGGAAACGATGGGACGCTATTGGATGGGGAGGTGGCGGAGGGCTATATGATTCCCTTTGAGGGGCATTTGCCGCTACCTTCTTGACTTGTAACCGACTATAAGAAGAAAGAACATCCAGTTTTCTTTGTTACAATATGAATGTATTCGTGGTGATTTTGCATATCCAGTATATGAATGTATTCGTGGAGCAGAGGTCCTGTCTGTCTTTTTTATTTATTTATTCATTTGGAAGCCTGAAATGTGTTAGTTCTAATTACTCTTTTTTTTTGTTAGGTGTAGCCTTAGTTACACGCTTATAATGATGTATATCTCAATTTGCAGCTCCTGCTCCTGCCAGAAGTCTGGCATGCGGTTTTTTAAATACTAAATAAATAAACACACCCATTCTTCGAAGAACTGTAAAAAGACCGCCGAAATTGACATATCACATACAAAATCCGCCGGAAATGACATATAACATATATGGCCGCGTGCGAATAGCTGAAAAGCCTGCTCGACTCTCACGCCGCTGGTTGGAGTTCAAGTCAGTGGATCTGCGAAAGTAGCGCCATTGCCTTCCCACCATGCTAGCCGGACACAAACAATTTTCAATATACAGACAACAAAACCTCTCAAGGTGATTGGCTCATCGGTGTCGGTTGCCATGGCGTTCGCCATTTTGGACCTTTTCAAAGCTTCGAAAGGGTCGTTAAAACCAGTCGCACCAAGATCGCAATCGAGCATCATCGTACTCAAAGCGTTTCTCGGCCAATATGACCATCTTTGGCACTGTGCGTGCAATGAACTTATCACTCATGCTTATTTACCCAGATCTCTTAATATTTGTTGCTCTTCTTGCGTGTTTCAAGACAGTAAAATTATTTTTCAATGCCTCCAAGCACTGACGTTGCGTGTGATGGCGGTAGGAAGCTGTTCGGCATCACACGCGGCGTCGGTGCTTGGAATTTTTAGAACTTGAATATTTCGGTACGGCTTAGGTCTCGTTTCTTGTGAGCTGTAATTTCAAAGGTATCGTCGTAATAAATATCTGAAATTGTAAATCATCGCTAAGAACACCTACGAGCAAGTCAAGAAGGAAAAAACGTGAACACGTTAAGCCAAACTCTGTATTTTCTAAGCTAACAGGCCCATTTCGTGTACTTGCGTGCCTTGTAAACTCCTCGAACACGTAATTTACTCACAGACTATAAATCACCTGGTGACTAGCAGCATTCGTTTTCCCAACTAAGCATGGTTTTCAACGAGGACGTACGTTCCTGTGAACTTCACATTATGAAATAGAGTACTGGCCTTGATCAAAGTATTCACTCATCTACCTGAACAGACGGAACATTTATTCACGTTTCAAGAGCTTTTGGCCGTATCCCACACAAAAGACTAAGATACTAACAAAGGTAAAAATAGAAACGTGTGTAATTAATTGAATTTCAGACTTTCTTTCAAATTGATATAAGTGTTGTTATAGATCACATTGTTTCACCCCTTAAACCCTTGAAATCTTGTGTTCCCTGTGGTTCTGTTCTTGTTCCTCTACTCTTCCTATTATACATTAACAGTATGCATACTAACACCAGTCAACCATTCGTCCCTTCGCAGACGACTGCATCATATATAGTACCACAACATCTCCCTCTGATACTGCTATTCTATTTGCTGATCTTAACGAAATTTTGATGTGGTGTGCTGACTGTCAAATGCATTCTAATCTATATGAAACTAAAGTCACGACGTTCACTACAAAAACAAATATTTCTGAACACACTCACAATATTAATTAGAAAAAAAATCGAAATAATACGATCATATAAATATTTACGAGTTCATCTAACACCAAATGTTATATAGAATCTTGACATTGAGCTAATTTTGAGCGATGCTTATAAAACACTGGGAATCCTGAGAAGACTCTTGTTTCTAGCCGTGGCAAACACGAAAATCTGAGCATATGCATCCCTCGTTAGAAGTAAATTAGAATACGCCTCAGTCGTATGGAATCTCCACCAAGTCTACTTGGTCAATGATTTAGAGTCGCTACGAAACGAATCCGCCCGGTTTATTACATGCGACTCCTCTAGAACGAGCACCATCACCCCTCTAAAAGAATCATTAAACCTAGTGTCCCTCGAAACCAAATGGCGGACGGCACGTTTCTGTTTATTTCGTAAAATATATCACAGTTCATCTGCCTTTCGTCAAAATCACGTTGTTCTATCGACTCCCATTTTTCCCCGTTTTGACCATCCCAACGAAGTAAAATGTATTCGTCGTACTAACTCATACGAGTTCTCTCCGCTCAACGTTGCAATTAATAAATGGAACGCCTGACCAAGAAACATGGCAGTCATACAGAATCAATCTTTTCTTTTTATCTTTTGATTGCATTTTTCTCGCAGAAAGCATAAGTCATCGACTCGATGTATGTATATTTGTTATTTCGCTACGACAACTTTAAATCCAGCAAATGTCTTCTTGTATCATATTTTCTCTTTTCATTATTGCGTTGTAGGCATCTGCTTTGTTTACCTGTTGTTGCGTTGATGCGAATAAATTCCCGGCTATGCAATGTCCGGAAGGGCCCTTACGGTAAATAAATAAATAAATACTCGATCAGAAACCCATTGAAACTTTACACGAGCGAGATTGTTCCCTCGCTGGTTTGGGATTGGTTTGCAAGCTCGCGTTTTTTATTACACAGTGCGTGTTGCAATATGTTAGGCACAATGTTAGCGCAACTTTCTTTTTCTTCTTATCCCTCCCGGTTAAATAGTTAAGGGTCGTTTTTTGTGTTATGTTTGTTTATTTGCAATGGTTGTACTTTCGTTGCACTTGCGCCGCAAATCAACTTTGACGGATAACATATCATGAATGTAAAATAAATTCATTTTCTCCCGTTTTGGCGCATTTGATTGCCTAAAATGATAAAGGGTGACTCTTAGAACAAATTTTATAATGGGCGAGAAAGTACAAAGTTTGTCTTTTGATTGACAGCTTGTAATTTTTAATTAACACGAAGTAATAGTAATGCCTCGCGTTAAAATTGCGCGTTGGTCCCCGAAAATGGTATCTATATAGCGGAGTATCCGTATAAACAAGGTTCTTATTAACAAAACATGACTATACCGGGTTAGATGAAAAAATGAGACCGGGATTATCGACACGTATAAATAAACTACGGATTGCCAGAAAGCTGAAGCTCAGTAAGAATTTCTCTTGGCTTTTGGGAAACTAAGACGGGTGTGAATTACTATAGCGGTGAAGCGTCGACATAGATTAGTTTTAGAATGCAGCATCTCGTGCGCCACACTGTAAATCAACAAAAAAATAAACACCTTGAAAAAAAATTACCATCCTAACTTAGTTTCGCTTACCTTCCAACGCAACATACAGCCGCTAAAATCCCACACGTACCTCGTCGTTACTTAATAAAGCCCCTTCGGGCGTTCCGAGAACAGCGTCGGGCATTGGCCACGTGTTCGTTCATTATGTATATTGACCGAGTTTACGAGCTAACTTCGTTAAACAAAGCGCCGACGCTTCGTTAAAATGTCCCTTAAAACGTAATCACATTCGCCGCTACAACGACCATGTCTCGGTTGGCGAAGTTTACGCAGGTTTCTCTGATTCCCCTTTTTTGCGGGAAGCCGAATCTTCCAGGGTAAAGTTTCGGCCAGAGGGAAAAGCGACGCGGGCGAGCGACACGCCCACGCAAGATAATTACTCCTCTACACCTTTATACTTTGTTAAAGAAAATATGACGGGAGAGTTGACCGGCGAGCCGGTTAGCGCCCCATCGCGGAGCGGTGCAGCGACACGAGTGGAAATAAGCGATAGCGAAACAAAGCACGTTCATCCGCGAGCGTCGTCTGCCAAAAGCCCTTCTACTGGCTGCACACAGCCCCTGCGGCGGATAGCCCTACCAACGGGTAAGGAGCAGGGACTGACCGTGCGCAGTGAGCAGAAGAGCCTGGAGGTCGACGCTCGCTCATTACCGTCCCTTCGTGCTGAAGCGCTGATACGCGCTCGTGTCGCACCGGCGCTTCGGGATACGGCGCGCACCGGCCCGCCGGTCGACACTCCCGTAATATTATCTTAAAAACATTGAAGAGCATTACGGCACCTGAATGTCGAATCTCCCACGCTCCGGTCGAACATCAAACAAGAAACACGGTGGCATGGTGAACCTAAAGCCCCTTATAAAGTTATTATCCCCAGCAGAGCTTGAGATAATAGTAGTAATCGACCGAACAACAACAACAACAACAACAGGAAAAAGATTAATTATAATTATAATAATAATAATATTAATAATAATAATAAATTTATTTCTCATATCTTCAATACAGAATAAAGTAACGGGTCTGTCGAAGCCAGTGGAGGCTTGAGGGACACAACCCAACAGGTCAAATGACACAAATTGCTTAGATGTCCTTGGAACACATAGGAAGCGAAAAGATATAACAATATTTTTAGTCAAATCATCAATAAAAAAATGGAAAAATTGAAAAAACAAAACAAAGGACAGTAACGAACAGAACTGTACAACAGAATTACACCGAGAAATTGTTCAACAATTTTTTCAATTTCCTTTTAGTAGTAGCTTAGTAGATAATGATCATAATAATAGTAATACTACAACAACTACTACTGCTACTAGTGATAATAATAATAATAAATAAGAAGAAGACGAAGAAGAAATCGAAGAACAAGAAGAAGGAGAATCTGTAAAGGTAGGCCAGTTTGTTGGTGGCCATATTGAATGGGTTAAAACAAAGCAAAAAGACGAAGGACCAGTAAAAGGAAACACACAGACATAGCGCTGTGTCTTTGTGTTTCCTTTACTGGTCCTTCGTCTTTTTGCGCTGTTTTAAGCGATTCAATATGACGAAGAAGAAGAAAAGAAGAAGTTTATTTTCCATCATTGTTGGTGGAGACCGAGGGAAAAGCTGCTAAGTGGATGTTTGAGGAGCCCTCGGCCCTCGGACATTGGCAGACACTGGAGGCAAAAATCACGAGATAAAGCTTGCTAAAATCAGCTTGCCATAAATACGTCCACGCGCGTCGCAGAGCGAGCGCGTACGTGGCCAAATGGTTACCGTGCTTGGCTGTCGCGCGGAAGGTCTGGGTTCGATTCCAGGAAGCGGAATGTTCTTTTATTTATTCTTTCTGCTTGGCGTTCTCGCAAGTTTAAGAACTTTCTTGTCTGATCAAGATACGAATGTTCTACGCGCCAAACGTTCCAGGCCGGGTGTTCCAAAGACCCACGCGGCTACAAAAGGGGCTCCGCGTGGCAAGCCTGAGTCAGTCTTGCCCCAGCGTTCGATCCTGCTGTTGCGCCGCCATCGACGACCGCGACGCTCTATTGTTATCTCCTGTTTCAATTTTGTTTTGGGCACCAGTTCGCCCCATTAAACGTTTAGTTTGTTTCGGTTTTCGTCGCCTCATCAATTGTTATTCGTGACGATACACACGAAGGGGAACACACGGGTGCATAACACGCAAGTACGCTTTAAGGCACGGAAAGATGCAAGAACACATTCGAGAAACTTCAGCTCGAGTTACAAAAATGCAAAAATACATAAAGTTTGAAACAGCCACAACCACAAAACAAGCAAACATAAGCATAAAAAAATTCGTGAAGGCGAAAGCCAGTTCAGTGCGAGACTTGGAAATAATCCGTTACAAGTAACGGGATTACTTGTAATTAAGTACTTTTTGTGTAATTTTGTAATTAATCCGTTACTTTTTTACCGATGTAATTTCTAACGTAATTTCATTACTTTTTGAGACCAGCGGATTACCACAAGTTACTCGTTACAATATTTTTGTTATTTCGATTTTTTTTTAATATTTTTCAAGCATAACTGTAACAATATGATTTTTGAGTATAGCGTGTTACGCAGACTGTGAAGCCAAAAGCTTGTGACGGGATCTCGGCAAAGAAAAAGAAAGAAGGTGGAAAGAGGGAAACAGAGGGGGGAGTTGACTCTGCTATCCCCTTGCTTGCTTACGATAACAGGAGGAAGGCCCCGACAAAAGTAGGCAAAGAAAGAAAACGGGGAGTTTTCACACAGCCCGAGAGGCTTCTTAAGACAACTGAGGGTCGCTTACACGATGCAAGAACGCCGCGTTTCGGTCGCTTTTTCTCGGAAAAAGAAGCCCTTCTGAGCCTGTGGGCACTTGATTTGGGTAGGGTGAAAGAATAAGAAGAGTGATGGCCCATAAAAATGCTCGCTACGGCACAGATCTCCCAATCTAGAACTGTGGGGTGGGTCTGCTGCGTCTGCTGCTTCTTTTTTACTAAAATCATTATCGGTAAGTTTTAGCGATCCAGTCCCAGCCCGCGCTCAGATTGCAGAAGCGGAAGAACGTGAATAAAGACATAAGCGACACCCTGAGAGAACAAGCTCGAAGTTGAACTAATAGCTTTCTTTCGCGTCGTTCTCTTTAAGAAAATAAAAACGGTAGCCACCACAACTTCGTGTCCACCGAGGACGGTGAGGAGTCAGCCCTCTCCTCTCTTGTTTTGCTTGTTTGCGTTTTGTGCGGGGGAGGAGTCGGAGTCGCTGTGAGTTCCGAATACGGGGCATTACGGGGGACAACAGTCCAGATGCACGTCCAGTTCTAAGAACGGGTACACAGAACTCCAGTGCCTTCTGACGTTTTTTACGTGACATTTTTCTTGTATTTTTCTTGTTACGCGGGCAAAGAAAGCATGTCCTTTTCCTTCCCGTGATGGAGACTCGAGGTTTCCAGCATTCTGGTCAGAGTGGAGACGAAGCACCAGAGGTTTAGCTCCAGCCTACAAGCGAGACCTAGTGTCGTCTTGGAGAACGATACTCAGCAATAGTCACCACACCCGCTGATGAGTTTTCTGCGAATGTTTTTTCTGTTTGTCTTGCTTAGCTTCTCTTTGTTTTGTTTTTTTGTTTTTGCAAGAACCTCGCGTTTTTGTCGTCTTAGTAGGTGTAGCCCTTGTCGAATCCTGTCTTTTTCTTCACTCTTTTTTCTCCTCGTATATGTAGAATGTTTATCTATATGAATTGTTTTTTTCTGCTGTTAAATCTTTTCTCTGAGGTCCCGCCTCTAACTCGCTGATCCACGGTTAGAAAAATACGCCAGAGGTCCCAGCAGTAGAGTATCCAGCATGTCTCTTGCACTAATGTATGGCCCTCCTTGGATCCAATGTTCAAACTGAAAGGCACCAGGAACTGCGGAATTTAGAGTTTTCGGTTATACTCTGCCTACCCGAAAGAAAGGCTCCTTTCATCTGCGTAGTCCAGAGATTCAGACCCTACGAAAACAGGTAAAGGTAAGCGCGCTTTTTAATTTTTTTTTTTTGTGGAAATCCGTGATTTAGGAAATTTAAGATATGTTTCTTTAGTTCATAATTTTGCGTTTGCATCTAATTTTACACTCGCAGCATTGCCTTTGGTTGAGTTTTCTCCTAGTGTATCCGCTGACGTACGG